>KN888448.1:6515-20413 GCA_000934455.1 Apostichopus parvimensis | reverse complement strand
GTGATCCATAAAATAGGATAATAGACAATGTTTAAAATAATGTAATATATTTGCAACAGTTTGTAGGACTAAAGCCAAGTGTTTGATACATGAAAAAGATCAATGGAACACTAGTAGTAATGTTACATATGCTAATAGGTTACTGGACTAGAGGTAAGTATGAGATACATGTAGAAGGGTTGCTGGACCATGAATAAGAATATGATATATGTTGTAGATTACTGAACCATGTGTAAAATTAAATCAATGCAATAGGTTACTGGACTAGAGGTAAGTATGAGATACATGTAGAAGGGTTGCTGGACCAGGAATAAGAATATGATTTAAGTGGTAAATTACTGAACCATGTGTAAATATGAAATCAATGCAATAAGTTATTGGACTACAGGTAAGTATGATGAGATAAATGTGATAAGGTTGCTAGACCAGGAATAAGAATATGATATATGTAGTAGATTACTGGACCATGTGTAAATATGAAATCAATGCAATAAGTTATTGGACTACAGGTAAGTATGGTGAGATAAATGTGATAAGGTTGCTGGACCAGGAATAAGAATATGATATATGTAGTAGATTACTGGACCATGTGTAAATATGAAATCAATGCAATAGGTTACTGGACTAGAGGTAAGTATGAGATACATGTAGAAGGGTTGCTGGACCAGGAATAAGAATATGATATATGTAATATATTCCTGGACTTATGTGTACAAATTAAATCAATGCAATAGGTTACTGGACTAGAGGTAAGTATGAGATACATGTGATAGGGTTGCTGGACCAGGAAGAAGAATATGATATATGTAGTAGATTACTGGACCATGTGTAGGAAATGAAATCCATTGCAATTGATAACCTGCATACAGGTAAGTCTAAAAGCATTTAAAGGCAACTAAATGATGAGTTTTACTAATAGAGATGATATATCTGATGGACTGCTGGGCGTTAAGGCTTAAACGCATTTAATAGATGAAGCTGACATTACAAGTTCTTTTTTCAAAGTCATCGCAGTTACACCTTTCTACTGTCCAACTACTTCATGGTCATAAGAAATATGATATGGGCTAACCCCCCCCCCCCCTGCCACATTCTTCTCTGTATGAGTTATGAAATAATTTTCTAGTGCAATAATCTAAAACATCTCAGCAGGAAAGTAAAGATGCTGAATGCTTTATAGCTGGGAGTCATTATTGGTTTGCTTTGCTAAGAATGGATAAGTATCATTTTCTGATAACAAGTAACATCCCCCCCCCCCTCCCCATCTCCTCTCCTCCCTCTCAGTGGACTTGAAGCTTGAAATAATTAGAGAATGCCGTCGTGATCTGTTGTGTTGTCATGAAGGGATGAAAGTAAACATGTTTCCTGTGTATTCCTTTTAGATTGCACCTCATCAGCGGCCAAGTTACTCAGGCTCATCTGATGAGGAGGTCGCAGGCGGCGAGAGCGTCCACGTGGACGCGTCCAGATTAGAAGAAACTGTCCAACAACTTAAAGAGATCCTCGGAGAAGAAATACCCAACGAGGAACTTAGGAGATTGGCCAGAGCAGCTGATTTTGACGTTAACAGAGCCGTCAACTTCTTCTTTAACGTTACCAGCTGAGACTAGTTCATTTATGGCATCTAAAAACGTTGTACATTGTTTCTGCTGAAGATGCGGAGTGAAAGACTGTGGGTGGGGGAGGGAGGGAGGGAAGGGGGAGTTGGAGAAATGCCCTGTGATAAACACAAATACCTTACCAAGTGGATAGAAGTCTAGTTTTGTTAGAGAATCGTGTCTGTTGATCAACAACGATGTAGAAAGAAGATAACTTTGTATATTTATTTTCAACAAAGCTTTTTTCTAATTCTTAGGAGATTCTAGAACCGTATTTATGCTTTTGTCGACTGTATACGGCATATATACATGTATTGTGGCAGACCTTGGAAACCATATTATTTATTAGTTTTAGGGGGTAATGTTTGAAATAGTTCTCAAAAAACGAATCAGTAATGAGACTTGTCAGTGCTTGGTCTGGATCACCATTCTTACAAGGTGGTGAATTAAAATAATATTTATTAAATGCACACAGAATGAACAGAGAGAGAGATGGGAGGGGGCATGTCTTCAATTAAGAATGGATGGTCTGTATTGCCTCTAAATATAACAGATATTAAAAAAATATGGTCGTTCTGGGTTTTATTACCACTCTCAAAGCCTTGAGGCATTTAATATATTTTAATTTATTGTCTCATCAATGGCTGGAAATAAGTTGAGTATTTTAAACCTTCAGGAAAGGACTTTCAATTTCTTTCTTTGAGCAAGTTTAAATCATGCTAAATTTTCGAGGCTGCATGCAATAACCTTAAAAAATGTCATTTTTCTAGTGACAACAATACAAAACTGTTTGACCTATTGACCTGAAATAAATGTGAAAATGCAACTGAGCATGACTTGGCACAATTATGATTTATTTGGCAATTAACCAGTGATGTGACAAGGTTCAATGTAAGACATGGCTAATGCTTGTGCAGTAAATTATCATTTTTCATTACTAATTGTCGGAAGTCGCTATTCTTTTTGTTCAGCCAAGGGTCAACGTATTCAAGCACCTGAGCAGGACCCTTCAGGCTCGTGAATATGTACTAATAAATTCGGAGACTTTGGGAGGGGGGGGGGGGGGGGGGGAATACTTTTGTTTATTGGCAGGAGTGTTATTTGGAAGACATAAAATGGTTTCTAAGCTGAGACAAATTACAAAATAGCAGTCAGAGTGAGATATATCAACTTGTGATATTTTTGTGTAATAGATTAGATTATCACCTGGCCAGAATAACATGGCAAGGAGCTATGCAACACTGCTATCAGTGACCATGTTGTTTTATGAAAGAATCCAAGTTTGCCAGATATTAGGAATACTTTTGAAAGTACCATTAGGGATCATTGGTGGCATTGATGGTGATTAGTTGCTTGCATCTTGCCAATGTTGTCATTCAGTGTTATTTGGCATTGCTTTTGTCACTTCATCTCATAACATACTATACCCCAAATAAATTCCACATACTGTTACTCTAGTACACATCAAAGTAAAAACAACTGCAGTAGCATTGAAATTCTGTAGCATTGCTACTCTAGTTCTTTACTTAATTGATTTGTAAAATTTGTGAAATGTTTCATTTTGCAAACATCATTTTGTGTGTGTATGTGTGTGTGGAAGGCTTAGACATTTCCCTTATCCCTTTCATTGTTTCAGTAACAGCAGCCCCCCCCCCCCCACCCGAGTCCTTACAAAATATATGGGGGAAAAGAAGGAAAGAAAAGTTCAACTCTAAGCTTGCATAGCCAATGGAAAAACATGGGAGCCCTGTGACACATAACATTTAAGACACAAGATTCCCACCCCCCCCCCTCACCCCCTCTCTTTATTTTTTGGGGTTAATTTCATGGCTGGGCTGTATTAAAATCATTTCAGGCTAAAATGATGGTTGGGGCAAGTTCCCCTGTAATTTCCATAGGTTTTTGTTTGATTTTGATGTATTAATATGTTTTCTCGTTATTGTCCTAATGGTAAAGTACTGTAAACATTGTCTTATTACCCAAGATATGTTTACTGCTTTCATACAGTTGCTGTTGTGCAATATATTCTCTTGAAGAATGATTTAGTTAATCGGGTTACGGTTTGTTATGTAAGTATATGTGTTTGAATTTCCCGTATCAATGATTACACATAGCTGTCCAGAGTAGACAGTATCTTCTCAAACAATTCCTTTTCATCATCCTGTTTTGTATTTTTGGATGTACGAATAATTCTTTGATGCAAATACAACAAGCCACATCGTTTGTGATATTTACATTCACGAGTGCGCAGTCATCGCTGACGTGATTCAAAGCATGCAAGAAAACCATCCAATCCAGTCCCGAGTAGTTTACAGGCAATTACTCTTTGCTTTATTACAGTACGTTCAGACGAGAAGCTTCAGGAAATTATTTTCCAAAAATAATACTCATTTATTATAGAGATGTTATAAGAAAAAAATTGTCAATTAATCAGCATATTATAAGCAGGCATGAGCTTTTTCCGCGAATTTGCGGAATATCCGTGATTTATCTTCTACCTCGGGGACAAAAACTTTTATCCTAACACACTGTAGCATACTCAAACTGGACCCTATACCGCAATTTTTGCAAAGTTCCGTGATTTTATTTTTTACCCCAGGCTCATCCCTGTATAAGGCAGTTCTTAAGTAGGGCTAAGCTTTTGCATAATGGAGTTGAAACATCCTGCACAACTTTCATCAATATGGAGCTTGAGAAACCTAAATGTTATGTCATTAGATAAAGAAATACTCCTGTACTGTCCACTCATTTGCAAGCAGTCTTTTTTTTTGACAAACAGCTCACACAAATAATACCTTCTCAGAAAAGATGAAAATATTACTTTGGTAATTTTTTTTTATTATTGCAAGCTCTTAATTATAATATCTGAAAATGAATTATTCTTTCATGCACGGTATAAATAAATTATCTAAAGACATACAAAATCTTTCAAATTTAAAAGATTAAAACCAATCTACCTGCTTCCAACATGCTTAAACATCTTTATTGCCACTGAATGTTACCCTGAAAAACACTTTCCTGAGATTCGAACTCACCAAAGTTTAGAGGGTGAAATTAAATGTCATCGCAGTAGCAGTGAAAGAAGCCTAACAGTTGGACTACTGACCAACTTTGGTCACTCTAGCATATTTTGGCAAATACTCACAATACCCCTTGAATGTTCCCGAATTTTATGTCACAGTTGCAACAAAATCCTTCTGAATCCCAACTCTTGTTCGAATATTATCTGAGTATTATCTTACCTAAAATATTATCGAAAAGTTACACTTTAAGAGACCAGTGAGTGGAGTTTTCCCCAAATGTCTCTTTTGAATACACACAGGATAAGCAAATAAAAAAAAACAATTATGGGGAGGTGTAATAAAAAATTCTCTATCTCCAATTCAGTTCACTACTGTGGATTTAAAATCGAGAGTTTAACAACGTAAAAGTAGGATTTGTTGGGCTCATCATAACCAATACCCTCGGGAGCTAATCCAAAAGTGGCGATGGAATAAATAGTCTCTTGGTTCATATCGATAGAACAGCAGCTAGTTGCCAGCTAGACTGACAAAAGTGCTGAGAGATATTTAACGCTTATTTGTGGCAAGATATTTAACACTAATTTTGTGGCAATGAAATAATTAAGAGAATAGGAATAATATGAGTTTATTTTTGACAAGTGAACAAATATTGTCATCCTCATATTCATTGTTCTTCACATGGCAATGACTCACTTCAACCCTACTAGCCCCTCCAATAAACCTCTCCCATTCTATTTCAGCAAAGAATCTTGTCTTTTAAGGTAATTAGCATTGAGCTAAATTCAAACTTTAAAGTTATATACAAATATTTTAAATAGCATTAAAAAAACTGAAATATCAAGCGCTGGATAAAAAAAAAAGGTTTAAACTATAAAACTTGAAAATAAATGCTGTGGATTATTAGCTATGGCATATTTAATAGGAAATGACTGGCATGATGGAATAAAATCTGTTTTTAAAGCCAAAACTATGTGTAACTTTATATTTAATTGTTTACTTATACTTCCTAGTTGTATTAATTGATTTAATTAGCAAGGCCACATTGCTGTTTGAAGTATGCTTGGCAAAACGTAAGTAGCAAACAGGACTGCTCTGGAAAGACGGAGAAGGGGTTTGTGCCTCGCCCATCTATTTTTGGAATCTTGTAATACTGAGGTCACATTTGCACAAATTTCTTGCATATATTTTGATATGAAAACAAAATCTCAAATTCAGTGCTATATGAATCCCTTCCCTGCTCTTTAGGAATAAAACATTGAATATTGCTTATTGTTTCAAATCTAAAGTCAAAGACGGCATAAGTCCTACACCACGGACGTGCAGTTGATCTGGATAGACATGGACCGTAGCATACCCATTCTGACCGGGAGGGGTCTCAATGATGCCAGGCAAGACCACATGATGTATCCCATGGCCGTCAACGGCATAAGCCTGAAGATGAGTGTGTCCACAGAAAGTGGCCACCACGGTGTTAAACTGGTGAATGAGGGCAAGGACCTCTTGGTGGTTCCATACAAGACAGATTGTATCAGAGACTTTACCGTAGAACGGGCAGTGTGCTGAAATACAAGATAGAGTGTCCTTGGTTAGTTTCTCTTGATGCCTTAGTCAGAATTACAAATGGAAAGCGGCACAAAAGTTTCAGCTGATGAGAGCACTAAGTAGCCCTTCCACCTCCCCACCTTCACCTTCCAACCCATACTCACACACATGTACCTACTCACACTACCCTCCACATCTTGGGGAGGGCACACGCTTCTGTGGAAAGTATTACCATCAGGGCAAATTTCTAAGACAATCAGGTCGCACTTGTTTGGTCGTCCAAACAGCGAATTTGGTTGGCCCAAAAAGTGCGGCAAAAATAACAAAAATTGACCAATGTTTACACTATAGCAGAGCTGTGTTGTTTGTTGAATAGAGCACCAGCTTCGAGTGGATCATATGCCTACCACTATATTTGTATTATTGCAATATCTCCAAAGTTATGGAGTGTGATACCACTTTATTATATTTTTACCTATTGGGTGGTATTTACTTTCTAAGGGCAATCTGAATTTGACAGTATTAAAAACTGCTGCACACATACTTATTGCATGCTGCCAAAAGAACCACCCACATACTACAAAACCAAGAAGAATATATCGAAATGCTTACCAAAGATAATGACTTTTTCTTCCTTTTCAGTGGCTTCTGTCAGCTGTTTCTTCAACCAATCAAGTTGTCTCTGGCCAACACCCCCATTAAATGCAACAAAATGTTTTTCATGATATGCCAAGTTTTCTGGAGAATTCCACTGTTGGTTTTTGTTCACAGATCTCAATATTTTAACAGATTCCTTGTACACTTCACTCTCTGTGTCATACCCGAGAACAGATAAGTCGTAGGTATCGAGAAAAAGAACCCTGAACCCATCGCATGGAGAAAAGTGGTAAAAGGAAGGGTAACCAGAAGAAGCAACTCCAAGAGGTCTGCAAAACTCATCAAAAGATTGATCGTTTGGCTTCACTTCATTATGTCGAATTGAAACACTTTGTGGTTTAGCTGAAAATTTAATGTAGTGGTTACCTCTCTTGCTCAGTTCGTAGCCTGAGAAATACCCGCACTCAAAGAGTCCCTTACGATTGAAATTGTAAAGCTCGTGATTACCTATCACACTGTGAACTGGCACGGCACAATTTTCTAGATCGGAAAATAGTAGCCTGGATGCAGCCACTGATTCCGCTCGGCCTTTTTCTGTATTAAATCCATCTATCAGATCCCCCAGTTGGACTACAAAGTTGACTTCTTCTTCTTCGCGAGACTCTTTCCAGGAACTCACGGCTTCCCGAAGCAAATTTAAAGCATTCCGATAGTATCTCATCCTAGTCTTGGTGAAGTTATATCGATCATCGACATCAGCGTATTGGACGTCAGCTATTAACCCGAAGGAAAATAATCGCTGGACTTCCTGGGAAGGTTCCGACTTCCTAGCCTCCATTACTACCGAGTAAATTCTATTTTGTAAGAGCAACTTCCATCGTCTGCAAAACTGAACTCCTTTGTGAATTTGGGGTCTTACATGTATGAAAACATATATATGTATGTAATATGTATGCTGATAGACCCAAGAAGTCTGAATAATATTTTGAAAGTTCAAATTGTAACTGGGGGGAAATTAATGTAAGAAATATTTGAAAATGTCACAATGGTTGTCCAAATGAAATTCTGAGGAAAGAAACAGATAAAATGCTTTAAGTTACACCAATACAGCAATGCAATATTGACATGATCTTAGTTATCAACAATTAATGCCATTGCACAAAAAGAAAGTGTTTAAAGGACTTGTTGTTACTTAGTTACTTCAAGGCAATGGGAGAAACTTGATATCACTTGATAAATACTTGAAAGTGAATGATACTTGGCATGGCAACACTATGTTCAGGAAGAATTTGGGATCACAGCAAAAACAAATCAAAGTTAGTTCTGTGGCAAACCATGTTTGTTCAACACATACTTCCTGTATAGCAATTGACATGGTCATACTGTAACATCTCTACTGTGGCAGTCAGGGTTTTAGGTATCATCCAGTCTAATCTCTATAGGTTATGCAAATCTTAAACTTGTTGATGGAATTGGTGCAGGTGAGTTGAGTCAAACAAATTACAAATTAATCAATTGGTACTGTTTCTGTGTTAGGCTAAGGTTTGTCATATTTTAGTCACTTTTGATGCATAATGCTACTGTACGTTGGTTGCGCCTGTGGTTGATTGGTTCCAAGTACCAATGTTCTAACCCCAGTTAAGCAACTTAGGCTTGATGTTACAATACCTACTATAATGTTACTGTAGGTTTAACAACAAGTAACATTACTTACAGTAGCTACTTTGGTTACAAAAGTAGACCTGGCCTAAGCTTACCGTATAAATGATACACATTTAATATTTCCAAGTTTACAACACATTTGCACAAACGTTTCGTGAAGAAAGTACCCGCAATTCCAAACTTACCATTAATTTGCAAAGATTCTGACGTTCCTTTATGTTTTTAGGGGGTACAATATTAAAGAAAACAAACAGGTAAATCAGGTAACGATTTAGGGTTTACGCGGTACCGATCACGTATATCTTCTCGCGCCGGTGTAAATATTACGTAATACACTTCGGCTATATATACGTACTTGAGTGGAGTGAAGGAAAGAAGTTCGCAGAAGTCGTTTAGGCTAGTATTGACATTAAGCTGAAAGTGACCAACATCCATTGTGATAATTCTCCTTCATAGATGAAAGGTAATTTCCATATTAGCTGTCTTCATTCATTCAGCATTATATTGAATAATCCCATAAGAAAGAAAAATCTTCGTCCTAACATGTAACACATTTTTCGTGAAACTGGTCCTTCAGTATGCATTGAATACACAGTCCTTATGTCTGAGAAAGAAACTTTCATGATTAATTTTTCCATTTTTCATCAGTTTACTGTTGACATTAGCATCCATTCAAAATTCGCGAACACCACTCTGTCACAAGGCCTAGCACTTTTACAGTACTCAGTAGTTCTGGATTGGTACTACATGGAACTTGAAGTATGGGTCCTAATATGCTGTCATAATCTCCAAAAGTTACTTGACCTAGAAGTTGTCTCAGGCCATAAGCTAGTACAAATAAAATCAACTAGAAATGTTCTATCAAGAATGTCATTTTCTATATCAATTGTTCCATGTTTCTCAACAGATCATTGAATTATCTTATGCCTCTGGACAACCAGTGTGTTGAAACTTACTCAGTATGGCAAGCTGCACAAGGCTACTCCATCGATTGGTGTTAAATCATGGTTGCCGTGTCTGTTATTTACCATTTGGTACTTTCAGGAGACCTCCACTATGTTCAGTTTGTGTAGAATCTTGTTCAAAGGTAAGTACATGTTTATATGTAAACATATTCAAATATGATATGGATATAGAGACTGTTAAGGATTTTAAATATCCATTACCTTAAAATTCATACTGGTTACAAAGCTAAAAGGCATTGAAGACTAGCCCCAAACCGTGTGCAGCGCTCTGAAAAAGTTGACTTTCCGCTGCCTGCAAGTGAAGTTTTCTTCTTGTCGCTACAAAATGCAGACATTAATGAAAGGTGATACGTTGTTATCTTTAGCTGGACATGAGCATAGGCGTAGGAGCCTAATTTGATTTGGGGGGGCTGTAACGACTTGCCCGAAAAATATAACCAAAATTACCACACATGCCGATAACCGATGAATGCCTATATGACATGCACATTAATATGTTGAACGCGCGCGGAGCACATGAAAAATTTTGGTTATATTTTCCCTGTTATTACCTTTCCATATTGGTTATAATTATTGGGGAAGTCGTTACAATTATAACGATAATAATAATATCAGCATGAGACGTTTCTTTGTGCGCGAGTCTTCACACCCTTTAACTTAAAAAAAACTTAAGCTGAAATTACAAATACAAGGTACAATGCAGTACATTAGCCAGTTTCATGTTGTTTTCAAAATATTTCAAGAATGAGTAACAGGAACCACGATAGAGATGTTGACAACAAAATGAAAACAAGAGCAATTTTAATGAGGACATCACATATTCTCAATGTCTTGATTTTATTCAGTACTGTTTTTTGTTGTTTGTGTGGCAAAAGTGGTCCACTTCGCAAATGTTCCTAAAGTACCATTACTTTAAGCATTGTTAGTCAATACTACTGTACATAGGCACTTCACATTCAGTACATATGTTGAAATGTAATATAACATTTTGTAATGTACTTCTGACAGTTAACATATCATCAACAAATAACTAAACTGTGTCTATTTGCGGCCATTGAAAACCTGTAACATTTTACATTATTAAAAAAAACCTTGGTCATTACAAATTTGGGCAACTGAAATGAATTGATTTATTGTATATTATATAATTGTTATGTTTCATTACTTCACTCCCTCCTGCAGGTTACATTTAGGCAGGAACTTCATACCTCCACCATCTTATCTCAGGAAGATGCAACAGGGTCTAAACAACAACAACAAGAGGAAAGTCATTTATCAGCCGAGAGCAAAAGAACTCTCTCGCTGTCTAGAAACCTTTTCAAAGAAGCTGCTAATAAATCTGCTGACAAGGAAACATTTTACCAACTTATTAGGACATTTGGTGAGGTCGATAAAAGAAGGAGGGGTCACTTACAGTTCATTGAGACGGCTCTGAAGTACATGCCTCACTTTAATGTGGAAAAAGACATTAACGCCTACAACAAATTATTGGATATCTTCCCTAAGGGGGTTTACGTCGCTAAGAACGTCTGGCAAGTGATATTTAACCATTTTCCAGAACAACAGACAGTGGCCTTGAAGGTTTTACAAAAACTGGAAGATAATAGTAAGTTTGAATCTGCTATGAAGTCACTTGTAAAATCATTCATACAGTTTTAGAATGTTTCTACACAGAGAGCATAAATCAATGTAGAACAAAGTTGTTAAAGGTCTGTTGTACAGGCCCCAATTTAAGCACGCTATCATGAAAAAGTTTCTTCAGATTACATAATCGACCTGCCGTGGTCTTAATATGACCACTCTTTACCAATTAGTCTGCAATGCCTGCCACTATTTTTTGCTTGTATGAGGGTCTTTGTGTGAACTCTGTATGGTATAAACTACACTGTAGACAGGAACATATATCCACACAGTGTTTAATAGTGTTAAGAAGCTTTGCAGGGTAATTGTTAGCGCCTGAGGTCGATTTACGACCGTGGCAGGTCGATTACGTAATCACAAAACTTTTCTAACTATAGCGTGTTAAAATTGGAGCCAATAAAGAAGGTCTCTAAGTCCTACAAATCATTCTTTGTATAATCTTAATTAATTTCGGAAGTCTCTTCTATAACTTGAATTCAGTATCCTTTCAAAAAAAGAAAAGAATAGAAAAAAAAGCCTGTTGACGTCTCTGTAGCTTGAGAGATCTATATTTTTTTTCGGAACACAATCCCATTTCATACGAAGTCCTTCGCCATTTTCTTTTTTCATGGAAGTTTCCTTTTCTTACACTTTGACTTTTCAACCGTAGAAATTATGCCAAACAACGAAACAAAGAAGCTTTTGTTGGATGTGTTTGGCCGTCAATCTCACCCAGTGAAGAAATACCAGAGGATCATGTATTGGTTCCCCAAGTTCAGGAACATATTTGAATTGCCTTCAGACCCCGTCCTGTTATCAGAGCTTGGTTTGAAGAGAATCTGTGAATACGAGGCAGAGTTGACCGTTGTGAAGGAGGTATAAAGTTATTAACCTGAGATGAATTTAACCATCCCAGTAGCTCTGCTTGATGATGATAATTGAAATGACAGCCTAAATGTTTGTATGCAAATTAGGTGTGAGCTTTTTAAGGCTGTTTTAAGCATATTGTAGTGCTAGACGAGGTGTCGATCTATGCCTTTAACATTAACAGTCTCTTGAGGTATTTAAACATGCGTTTTGACATGAATGCACATCAGCATTGATGCATTCGCTAGATAAGGGGGTTTTGTGAAGTTCCCATCAGAAATTACCTTTCTATTCAAAAATCTAATTTTTCTCCTAAAATATTTGCTTAGTACTTAAGAGATATGAGTTTGTTGACATTGCCAAAGCTGCCTATAGTGAATTTCCATAATTAAAATTCAAATTTGCCATTAGTACATAAGGTAATCATAGTTACACTGGTATAAATAAGTAGCTTCTTTGCTTGCCTTCTTTTGATGCTCTTATGCTTCTTGGAAGTTTCTTTCTCCTTGGTTAAATTTCCCTGTCAGTGTTTTGAAGTTGGTAATTTTCCAATTTTCTTTAATAAAATATCTTGATCTTGATGATTACTCACCCTGTCCTGTTTTCACCTTCTTTTCTTGTTCTCCAGTTCGATGATTCATCTTCCGATACTAATGCCAATGAATTCCTTACATCTTCGCAAAGCCCAGAGCAGAAGGATCTTTTGTCCCAGCATCCTCCATACCGACCTCTATTTGTTGAAGGGCCCTTCAACCTATGGCTACGAGATATCAAGTTGGGTTATTATGTGTTACGATCAGATGCAATATATCTGAAATCTTTAGAAGGTGATATAGGTAAGTGACTTGTATATGGAATTTATTGTTATTTAAAGGGTGTGAAGATTTCGCGCACAAAAGAACGTCTCATGCTGGTAATCTGACCTAGTTTTGAATGAGGTGTAACAGAAGTGTTAGACCCCACCATCGATCCCAGAAAATATACACACAGCTTGCTACCGTCAGTAATTAGACACTAGTGTACAGTCAATACATACAGCTACGGTCATTACCCACAACACAGTGTACGTAGCAGCGTGGACATCTCAGGTCTAGATAAAAGATAACAAGGTATCAAGTTTCATTACTGTCTGCATTTTGTAGCGACAAGAAGAAAACGTCATTTGCAAGCAACGGAAAGTTAACTTTTTCAGAGCGTGGTTTGGGGCGAGTCTTTAATGGGTATATCTACATGTCATATGAGGCATGGGTGTATCCTTAAGTGGCTTTCTGCAAACTTTTTAGGGGAGGGGGGGGGGCTTCCACTTGGATGGGTGGGTGGGTGTGTTACAGGATATTTTCATGTGTCCAAAAATATATGTGCAGTTTACGGAACTTGCCAACAAGTTATTTTAATAACGACAAATAAATGGTCCAAACTAACTTTCCTGGATTCCGAAACATCAATTCCGAGGGGTTGGTGGGTCTGGTAGGTCATGGCTCAGTCCTGGTGGACTAAAAAAAAAATTGTGTTTCTTTGTCCTTAAGTGCCTTAAATGTATCCATTACTGCAGAAATGGGGTCAAGGTGGACATTGACCTATCATAGAAAACATTGAGGAACCAACTTGGCCAGATTGTGTAACAGTCAGTCTATAATAGAAAGTTATTGAGAACCTCAATTGGTTCCATTGGATGGCAACATATCGTAGAAAGGCAATGAGTATCTCGTTTGGACTCATTGGATAGAAGCCTGGAGAACTTTAGCTCCAGAGGGTGACAGTCTATAATAGTCAATGAAAGTCATTGAGAACCTCATTTAGCCTCATGTGATAGCAGCCTACCATAGAAAGAGCCCTGCTTTAGTCCCATTGGGTGACAGTCTATAATAGACATTGAAAGTTATTGAGAACCTCATTTAGCCTCATGTGATAGCAGCCTACCATAGAAAGAGCCCTGCTTTAGTCCCATTGGGTGACAGTCTGTAATAGACATTGAAAGTCATTGCGAACCTCATTTAGCCTCATGTGATAGCAGCCTACCATAG
>KN888447.1:18381-42343 GCA_000934455.1 Apostichopus parvimensis | reverse complement strand
AATACCCCAAGCCATCAGCTATCATATGGTGGGTAAGACATGTCTATCTATGGTATATCGGCCTTGGAAAGTGACGAAGAGTGTGTAAGTCAATGGGAGCAATTATTGTGGTGTGATACCTGCATCGAGACTGTGTGAAAGATAGGAATGCTTGTGTGGCACGTGCGAGATGACATGCGTCGCGCGAGTGAATTCATTACTATGCTGACCTCGGAAAGATAGCTCTTTGAAACTAGATAGGTAGTGTAAGCGTATATTTGCACACCAGCGACGCACCATATTTGTTGGGCCATCCCAATCTCTCTATGATGTAACGATACAAGATGTATTGATACAAGATGCAAAACTGCCAGACTGCGCGCCAGCACGGCAGAATCGTTAGTAAGAATCCAGGTTGGTCTTTCCCTGGTCGTTGGCTTTGAATGTTAAAGTTGACAACATACAGTTTGCTGTGCAGCTCAGAAAGGAAAAATTTGCAGGTGAGAAACTATTAGTAAATTGAAGTTTTATAACAAGTATCCGCTTCATTAGATTGGTATAAACTTCAATTTCACAAATTTTTTACCCACAGTTAATAGCAAGAAAATCAAATAAGATGTCGACTCAGAGACGATTTTTCGTTGGTGGAAACTGGAAGATGAATGGGAGCAAAGCTAGTATTGATGAAATCGTTAAAAATCTAGCTGATACCAACATACCAGAAGACACAGGTACGGTAGATCAGCAATATCATGCGGCCAGAGTATACACCAATTCGAATAACGTTAAAGTGCCGTAGCCCTAAGTAGACTAGGCCTAGCCTGGTTTAATAAACATATCAACGTACCTTATACTTAAGCCTAAGTTAGTCAAGACCACATTAAGGCCTAATGATTACACTGATTATCACACACATCGAGTATGTTGACTTCTGGTACTAGCACTATGACTTATGAGTTCCACGAAATTATGCTAATTTCGACCAATCTTTTGTGAAGATCTCAAGCTGCATATATGTTGAGTAATGCAGACTGACGACGTCTTATGACATCTCAAAAATTTCTTTTGCCTTTGGAACGGAATACAAATGGGAGAGAGTTCTAGAAGGTCAGCAATTTGTAAACAGTACACAAAGATCTATCCACATAAAACTGCCATAGTTCTCATAATAATACTTAGGAGATAGACATGTTTCAAAGAATTGTTTGACTTAACCGTCTTCCCTAACCTTAGGCCTGTTCCAAATATGATTACATATTACATGTTCAGCATTTGTTGTAAAACTAATATTTTTCATTTCATGCTTTACCTTGTAATATCTTCTTATTTAGATGTAGTGATTGCTCCCACTGCTGCTCACCTGGTTTATGTTAAAGAGAGAATAAACAGCAAGATCCAAGTATCAGCTCAGAACTCTTACAAGGTTGGTGACACTATGCAAATGCTTGTCTGCAAGTTTAGCATGTTCAGGGAAAAACTGGCTCTGAAGTTTTGAATGAAGCATTTTTCAATGGCCGTGGCTATTCTTACGACTAGTCGTAACAATTATCTATAAACTGTTCTTACGACATCGGCGAATTCATGCGCAGTAAAGTAAATAAAGCAACTGCGCGTGTAGTAGGGGTAATCCTATCCCTAACCGGAAATTATTGTTACTCATGGTCGTAAAAATAGTACTCCTGGTTGTAAAAATAGCAACTGCGCATGCGTAATCGGAAATTATTCTTACGACTCGTCGTAAGAATAGCCACTTGGTTTTTCAATCTTTTCGGGTTCTAGGTTTGATGCATAAAACATATCAAAGCACATTTTATCAAAATAGGAAAATCTTAATTCAGCTATATTATAACTGTTCACAATCTAAACTAGTAAATAATTTGAATGTTAGCTATACTCCTAAGGCATCCTTTAGAATCTATGGGCCAGGGGTGGGGGGGGGTTGAAGGGGGTGAAGTGGTTTTATTAGGGTGCGTCGGTACATCGATATACCAGGTATACCTGGTATTTCATTCATACCGATACTGACAGTATTGACATCTGTCATCAACCAATAAACCATAAATACAAGGTATATCCAAAACAAACCTTGAATACCTGGTTAAAGATAATACCCGATAAAAATACCGACCAAGATAGATAATACACGCGAACTTGAGGAAATTCCTGCTGCTACTGTTTATCGTGTATAACTAACCACTTCACGTAGTCTCCAACTGTAAACATTCTTGTTGCACAATCTTAGCCCTTGCACCTGTTGCTTTACTGTACCAGACAAAAGTGTGCAGTGATATGTTTCTTGCGCTTTCACCTTCAAAAATGGTTAAAGCCTATTCGGCCAATCACGAGCACGAATGGGATGTATTTACACCCGATAATAACATTCTAAGTACAGATGGGGGAGGGGGGAGGAGGTACAGAATACAGCACAGCACTTGTTGGAGGTTTTGAAACACATGCTTCGGTACGTGAGGAAAAGGGTTGGATGGCATGTGTGTGTACATTAAAATAAAAAGATGTATGCATTTTTGTCTAGCATGGCAAGGAATATGAAGTTTCTGTAAGCAATGTAATGTGGTCTAACTAAGAGAAACCCTCGCTGGTAAAACATGCTTGATGTAGGTTTAAGTCACGCGAGTAAAAGACAGACAATTTTTGCATGCTAAGCTTTCTGTACCTACTGTCAGAGAGATTGGCAAAGTTTCATCTAAGTTTCAAACATCCATATTAAACTAATTGATGGGATAATCTGGTCTCTATATCACTACTTTCACAATGCCACGTAGCTTTGAGAGTCTAAGATGTTACTCTCTTTACATTTGAGAATACCATTTCAAAGACAGAAATCCACAAAGTTCTTTTTTACAGACCGCTACTTGAAAACTTAACGTTGTTTAATAATACCGACACTTTTATACGGCTAATTGCTTTAAATCTTCAGCATAGTTCTACCGTACTCGCAAGTACAGTGTCCCTCCGAACGCTTCTCATGAGTTCCTCTTCATGCATGTCAGAGGGTAGGGAGTAAACTAGAGAAGGACAAATACAGAGAAGTGTGGAGAAAAAAGGTTGAAAAGAGCTATGAGAAGAGGGCTGACAGAGGGGTAAACAAGGGGAGATGGAAGGGGGGGGGGGGTGAGAAGAAAGGTTAGTCATGTCCTTCCTGAATGTTAAGCCCATGACGGTTGAATGGTGCAAAGGCGTTGCATCCACAGTCTCTCTCTGCTGATTCATACTAGGTCAGGACGGCTACCTGAAGATGCAATTCCCCTGTAGGGACATGTCGTTAATGGTATGGTTGGGAACGTTAAAGGGTTCTCCAACTGGGGTCTCAGTCTTCATGGTGTTGACTGTTGATCTGTGACCATGTTTTGGAAAGAAACCGATTCTGCGCAATGCGTATATTGGTACCTGTTTTTGGTTTCGATGATAATCGCAACCTTTCCATTCATGATGGTGTGGGTGCGTGTGTGTGTTTGTGACGCCCATTTTGTAAACGCGATTTCTCAAGAAGGTTGGACTAAATTCATGTTTAGTGTGTGGAAGTACTACAACGAGTACAAGAAGCCTATTGTTTTTGCTGGAGGTTAATGGTCATTTGGGGTCACCAGGGGTGAAATTGTGAAAACCTTGTAAACAAGATATATCAATATTGGAAGCTTGGGCAGATCTCATATTTGCAGGGTTTTCGTTAGTAGCTGGGAACCGGGTCAAATGACCCGCCTACTGCACGTACATGACCCGGCTACTTTGCGTCGCTCAGTAAAAAAAAAAAAAAAAAAATGACGAAAAAAATCGATAGGAATAAATACCCACAACCAGGTCAGGTGTGATTGAAACTTCAACGTGAGTTTGTTTTTTGTTTGTGAAAAATAGGACAGAAGAAAGGGGTGATTGGGAGGGGGCAATATCATTGACCAAACAGCTGTATATATTGCACCATTTTGCATCTAGAGACTTTTTAAATTGCAATTTTCCGGCACCCCCTCCCCTTAGACCCCTCCCCCATGTCCGCGTACAGACAGTCCCGCCTACTTTTCAACTTGACCCACCTACTACATTTCTTAACAAAAACCCTGATTTGGTTTGTAGAAGTACCATATCAACTTTAAGGAGCCTATTATTGCTGTTGGTGGAGGACATACTGTACAGGTCATTTGAAGACAAAAATGTCAAACATTTACCTTGCCCCCCTCCTACCTGTCTCTCTACACTAACACACCTTCCTAAACATAATATCCCAAGGGAAGCTTGGACAGATCGCATATTTGGTATGTAATCGTACCAATTTGAGTACAAGAAGCCTAATGTTGTGGGCAGAGGTCAATGGTCGTTTGAGTTCACCAGGGGTGGAATTGTGTATACCATGTTTTATACAATATTCAATAAGGACAGATGTCATATTTAGTATGTTGATGTATCTATCACATTTAGCACAAAAAGCCTGTTGTTCAGGTCAGTGGTCATTTCAGGACAGCCTGTGTCATTTGGAGTTTATTGTTTGTCACATACTGTAACACTGCTTTTCACTGTATTACTAAGATCAAGTATGTTGTACACCCTCACTATATACATGATTATGTCAGATTCATAAAGAAAACTGCTCATGTTACATCATTGAAACCACCATATTCATACCTGTTATTATACTGATTCTGCGCATTACGTAGATTCATACTTATTCTGATACTGTATACCATTATGGCTAGTGTCCATGTTATTGCTAGTGTTTGATAGTACAGTTAACACTGGAAGTAGCGGTTCTGCAAAATTTCCTGCACACCTGGTAATACCAGGTATTCGTAAGTCGATATATCGGTATCTGTTTTTGCTTATACCTACGGGTTCAATGTTGTACAGTGTAAGGTCACATCTATTTTATGTCAGCAAGCTGTTGGTAATTACTGCTACAGATCTTCAAAAGGGATGTATGATATTAAGGCCGTATACTAATTGATGTCAACTAATTTGTTCACCTTATCAGTACCATTGATGTAAACACACATACATTGTTGTGGTTATGTAACAATTCACATAGCTTATGAAAGCTAGATCAATATCCATTGGCACTAAAACATGTGCATTTTTATATTTTGTTAAATTGCAGGTAGCCAAAGGTGCTTTTACAGGTGAAATAAGTCCAGCAATCATCAAGGATCTTGGTCTTAACTGGGTCATTCTAGGTCATTCAGAGAGGCGCCATGTGTTTGGTGAAGGAGATGAGGTATGCACATACTATAAAAAATCTGAAACATTAATTAATTTATAAACATCTCATAGTGGAACAAATTAAAGTGAAAGTTTGTCCAGTGTGAGAAAAAAAATATCCAAAATACAAGTTTCCTTTAAGTCAATCTTCTATTGGTCCAATTTTATCCCAACTTTAAAGGGGTTATATTCCACGGGCAGAAAATGGACCCTCTATGGTTACAGAGAAATATATACCACAATGTACATAGTTAAAACCTCCCATCTCAATGTTTTGTTCCAAGTTTGAGATATAGTTTATTAATTGTAACCAATTTTAAGTGGTTAAGCGGCACTACAGGAAGGTGGTCTGTGATATCGTCATGGAAATATTCTTCAATTCAGCCTCAAAATGCAACCTGCTTGTGCCTTGTTTTCCTTCTTGTGGTAAATGATTGTTCAATATAAAGAAAGAGAAAATATTTCTCTGAAATGCCATGGTGTCATCATGCTGTTGTCAGATGTGCATTAAAAAATATCACCAAAATTGAAAAATCATATATGTTTACCGTACAAAATGCTATGAGGAGTTTTGTTCAGCAACCATCTTATTCACTATCCACAACATAAGGTGGCATAGTTTTATTTTCATTCATTCATGTTATTTGAAGCACACAGACTTGGCAATTGAATATTTATTTGTTCTTATATAGTTTTACTTATCTACAGAATACTGTAAGCAATTAACGAATGTAATGTTATGTATAATTTGGGGATACTATTGGGATGATTACTGGAATAGAATGCCTGTATGTTTATTGAGCATTAATCTGGTCTTCTGTCTGTATAACTACATTGTGTATTACCTGCAGTAAAGGATGTAAATTAAAAGAATGAGATTACATGTTTATACTTGTCTATGTCTATGAACTAACTCTCCATGTTCTTCTCTTCTGGACAACTCAGGACTGGTACTTAATATTAATTAGAAATATAGTGCTTATAAAAGCTCAATGTTACAAAAAGACACCAAATACAAATCACTGGTGTTTTTTAATCGTCATATGAGTCAATTGATCTAATTTACTGATTAACACCTGTAGGAAAAGAACAGTTTTGACTCCACCAAAGTAGGGTCAGACTCCATAATATGATTCCTTTGCGTAGGATGCAAGCTGATACCACTGTATTGTACTTTGTAGATAGGAATCATAGGATGATGTGCATTGATATCTATCCTGAAGTAAATCACTGCTGAAACAGCTAACACCTCTTGATATGCAAATACATGAACACAATATTATATACGTATATGGTTAGTGTTATTTTGCTTTTAGTTTTGTTACCTCACAGAAGATTTTTACTCTATGTTCGAAGACAAATATGAACACTTTCTTATGAGAAGCACCCTTGTCTACAGTAGCAATGTAAGTTTTGGATACTTGATAAGTTGATACCATATCATCTATTTATAATATAAGATATGTTTTTCTTTAGTTAACAGCTGAGAAGGTGCAGCATGCTCTAGGTGAGGGACTCAGTGTCATAGCTTGCATCGGAGAAAAACTATCAGAAAGAGAGTCCGGGCTTACAGAAGAAGTGGTGTTCAAACAAACCAAGGCCATTGCAGGTTAGTAATACATAGAGTATGTTGATTATATTTTATTTCAGGTAACACCATTGAGGGCTAGATTTGTTGGACTATCTTGTGAATCATTCAGGTTCAGATTTTAAGAGTCATAATACATAGGTTTCACAGTGGAATCATTTCTTTACACTTTGTAGAATGATGCTACAGTTAAGTTTTCTCTTGCTTTCTTTTCAAATATCTAAGAAAAGTTATTAGTAGCTCTAGTCACAGTATTGAGATTCATTAAGAGTATCTATTGATTATTAGTAGACTATATGTTGTATTATGGCTATTACCTTTGATTATTACAAGTAGTTGTTATTTAGGATTGCTGCCCTCTATTCTTAAGAACAATATGTTGGTTTGGGTGTGCTGTTAGTGACTGCTAACTTCTACCAGATCTAATGATATTCTGCAACTACACGAGAAAGAAAGCAGAATTAAACATTGTATTAAACATCTTTTGTAAGAAAGATAAAAGATAATACTTCACTCTAGTCACAGTATTGAGATTCATTACACCGAATTGTGTAGCGGAGGCTCGAGTGGAGGAAAAGTGCATTATTATGTAGTTCAAGCTTACATACCTTTTCGGCCTTGTTTTGGAAGGAGAGTGTTAACTTGGGACCAAATGGGCCGGGGAGATCTGTTGGGTTTGTCCACATATTTCTAGGGATAATATTCCCAACATAGCTAATAAAGGATTGGAGTTTAAGCGTATATCAAGCCCATTACATCTATGCGTGTTTTTAATGGCAACTGTTATTTAAATGCAGATGTGGTTTCAGACTGGAGTAAAGTGGTTATAGCATACGAACCAGTTTGGGCCATCGGAACTGGTAAAACTGCATCACCAGAACAGGCGCAGCAAGTCCACGCCAGCCTTAGAACTTGGCTCTCGGAAAATGTTAGTTCTGCAGTCGCTCAGTCAACAAGGATAATTTATGGAGGTAATGTATTGAGGATTTAAAATGATGCTAATTGTTTATGATCATATTTTCTTGTCTTCCTTGTAAGTTGATGACTGAGTCGATTGGTTGATTCTGATTTTCTTCAAGAAAGTTGAAAGTGATTTACTTGCCAAAGGTCTAACCATATATGACCCACTTTAGAGCTCTATTGTACTTTAATCATGACAGTCATGGAAAAGGATATTTTGCAAATGAAAGAAGGAGTGTGGGGTGGGGGGGGGGGAGTACTGCTTGAGGGATTTAACTTTATTTTTGAGAAGGAACAACCAAATGTTCAACATTCCTAACATGTGAATTGATTGACTTTGAAAAGATTACTGTTGACAATAATTCACTGTTGATAGGTGAAAGTCCACCATGAGTTTTGTCTCTACTGCTATGTCAGTTTTCCAAATATGGCCACCTTTAACATATGTGATACCCTCTGCAGTACTTATTTCATCTTCAATTGATAGTAACATGGGTTGCAATAGTCCAAGTCTTATTGTTTAACCATTGTTATTTGAACTTTAGTACCTCCACCAGATTATCAATGAATGTATGTTTTTTACATCATATAAAACAACAAAACATGCAAGATTGAAACCAAACATTACAATTGTGAAGGTTCTATATGAGACCAATAAAAGTCTTTTTCTGTTCTGGTTGTATTTTGTATTGCGTATTCTGATTTGACCTATTGGTACAGTATGTGTGCTAGACAAAGTAGCCTATGAATGAACTGATGATTCTTAAAGTTTAATATCTTTGGAACTCAAACTTAATTTTCTTTAAATATCAAGTAGTTTCGATCAGATGGGATAATTTTTCATACACAGTACTACTAGATGTCATCTTCAAAGCTCTAGCATGAGTAGTACGGTATTCATACCCTGTTTCTATTAAATAAAAATAAAACTGTTAGCAAACTGCTTATCCACTAGAGAGCCTGTGTAGGAGAATGTATAAAAGTAAGTAGGCCTGACCAAGGGTTGAAATAAGGATTTGTGGACCAGGAGCCACTTTCTAAAAAAGTGGCTCCTGGTTCGCGGCAATTTCAGTAGGACCAGGAGCTATTTTCTCACTACCAGGAGCTAAAAAGGAGAAACAAAATTCAAGTACGGCATGTACGTACGTATCAGTACAGGTGTTGTGCGATATATAAACCATGTGCACCAGTGCTATTGCATGTGCATGCACTCGATCGATCAGTGATTTATCAAATCGCTAGCAGTTACTATATAGCACTAGCATGCAATGTAGTTTCAGGCTTCTGTGCAGCGCATGATCAGGCTGATATTTACAGGAGTATGTGGGCGCTTATTTGCCAACAAAGTAGCGCCCGTGCGTATTGTACTTTCATGTCCAGGGGCGCTATTTTAGTGCTTGCGGGCGTGAATAGCGCCTGGGCGCCCGCTTATTTCAACCCTTGGGCCTGACGTTTCGATCCTAGCAGGATCTTCTTCAGAGGCTAAAATGTATTCTTATAGTATACATTCTAAAATTTTAGCCTCTGAAGAAGATCGTGCTAGGATCGAAACGTCAGGCCTACTTACTTTTATACATTCTATGAAATAAAGAATTCAAACTCTTCATGCTATCACTAAAAGTGTTTTGAAGTGTGACTGAAAATTTGGCCAACTGGTTGATAAGTTTGTGCCTTACATCAGTATTTACTTTATACCAAAATTTCATACTGAAGGGAACCATTGCATTGAACTGTGTTACATATGTAATCATTATGTGAAGTGCAGTACAGTAGACTCTATTTGTGGAATCATTTGCACAGCATAATTGTAGAGAGAGAGAGAGAGTGAGATGGAAACTTTATCTTGATCAATCTTTCTGCTGGTTTTTTTCTCTTTTCAGGTTCTGTAAATGCTAAGAACTGCCAGAATCTAGCTGCCCAAGGTGACATTGATGGCTTCCTTGTTGGAGGGGCATCTCTGAAACCAGAATTTGCTGACATCATCAATGCCAGGCAGTAAAGCCAAGAAATCTTATCAGAAATTAACTAGAAAGTAAACTAAAAGTCTTAGCAGCTAATGTGTGATACATTGAAGTGCATTCTGACATATAGTGTGTACTGCCCTGTTACAAGAATGATTGGCATTCTATATAGAGCAGAATTTACTATTAAAGATAGCATGTATGAAGTTACAGTTTTCTTGTATGCTAGGAACGTTAAAGATGGCAATGTCCATTACGCAATTGGTTTTTGTTGTCCTTTGGAAGGAGTGTTCCAAAGGAATGAATCTTAACAGCAGATTGAAGTGTTACATTCTGTAATGTTTGTATTTCTATTCCTGGGATATCAACCAGATTTGTTGCTAATGACACTATAAAATACATGACTTTTTACCACATGGAAATGAACTATTTGTATGTGATTTCAGTGTAAGTGTTAAATCATACCAAGTTTTCCATACTCCTTATTCTGTCATGGCTGGTAACATTTATAAGTATCTCAAGGGAGGATAACGTTGAAAGTAGTAAACTTTCATCTTTTTGCTAGGCACAAGGTCTCTAGTGCTTTTGGTGGTGATAAAATGTCTAGGTCAGCAGAAGCAATAATGAGAATTGTGAAAATCTTGGAAGCGTAATATCTCGTTAGTGATAACTTATGTGCAAAAACAAAGATGAACAAAAAAAGTAACAGGTCACTGCAGTTAGGAACAAAACCGGAAACCTACATACAAAATATCACACAAGGAGGGGGATGTTGACAAATGTTACACTCGTCAATTGACTTGCCAATCATGAGTGCAAGCTTCACAGTGCTTCAAGTCTTTGGTTGGGTCTTTTTCAAAGCGAACTGTGAAAGTTGGAGCAATGAATTGTAACTCTGTAAAATTCTCTGGGAGATTGGGAGACAATTGTTTGACTATGCTTTAGCTGGGTTGCAAAGCTTTATATTCTGATGTTATGAATTACATGCATTACCAATTATAAATTGGCTTATCAGTATCTGACTTAATTATGTTAAAAACCAATCCAGCCACACCATTTCCAAAATGTCCACTTTGCAATAACCCTGCTTAGAAAGTTTACTTTATTAAATTATGCCTAGTGTGGGATTGTCACATGGATTTGAGTTTTAAAAAAAATTAATTATTGAGGTTATTAAACCCACACCATGTTGTTAAATTTAATAAAGCTGTGTTATGCATTGCATTATGAATAATCTTTCTTGTTACTAATGTGTACTAAAAATAATCACACAATCATGATGATGTACTTTTTTGTAAAAATTTAGACCAAACCCCAGAAATTGAGCGAATTTATACAGTAATACAAAGTTTCACACCTCTTTTATTCGTTCCTTGTCAACGGAAGATGGCTTGACTTCGGTTCATAACTGTAGGCTTTTATACTGAGCTAGGTATTTTACACAATCGCTATGCCAAACCATTTGGTCAAATCTGTTGCAGACTTCACTGCTTCTTAAATGTTTCCGTACAGCAGCAGCAGATAAAAGGCCTTTCGAATGACACATATAAGTCATTAATTGGTTTGCAGGCTATAATCAAGTCCATCACAGCATAACTAAGTCCATTGATAATTGTTAACTAGGTACATTGTTTTTCAATCAGACAATTGTTACCAGGTATTGAAGTCAAGACAGTGGATCGTATGTGGTCCCAGGCAGGGGGGTAGGACGTTTCCAAAAGTGGGGGGCACAACATCAGAGGGGCACTTTCTCATTCCACAACCACCACTCGTTATGCTATAAACTGTTACACACTGGCCATATCACTTAAATATATATGTGTTAGTATGCTATTAATACTATTTATTGAGATTGTTTATTGTTAACCGTGCTACAAAAAGATATGGGCTGCCATTTTGAAAATAGCATGTACAGACTAAAAGTAAATAATTAAAATAAAATATTAATATTAACAAAGGTATAAGATATCCAAAAGACAGTTCTTCATCAAAGGGGGCATATTTTATTTGCCAGTAATGGCACATTTGCTATTTTGAAAAAAAGTGGGGGCATGTGACCCCAGTGCCCCCGGCTCAGGATCCCAGGAGTACTGCTTTGAACATGAAACTGTTTATATTGTGTAAACAAAGACAGGACAAGAGAGGTGATCCAGAGTTTAAGTTTTCATTTGGATGTTCCATTCACCCAATGTCTATAAATGGGCCCAAATTGTCAGAAGAAAGTATATTGAAATGACTTTATGATGGCTGTGTTTATTATGGGATGGATAATGAGGCTATTAATAGCAATAAAAGCCACATCATTGCCAAAAACAGTGCCTCATCCACCTTGTACTTATGAGGTTTTTTCTGAACATTGCCTACTAGCAAATTTGTTGTCATTGAAGTTCATATGGAACTTGTTTCAAAAAATATTCACTATTGAAGTATCCCTATGTTGTTAAATTCAGTAATAGTGTGCTTTAATGTATTTCATTTTTTGTACAAGAGATATTGCTCAGAGAATGGTGCATTGTAAATCGGAATCCTCATGGAGATTCAACTCTCTTAATGCAAAGAGGTATTAGATATTGAGAAACAATGCTTTCTCCAGATATAGCCCCCTCTCAATCCTAATCTACAGTTCGTCAATCATTTCATGCACTAGTCTGTGATTGACAGGCCTATTCAGTGCCCTTGGAATCAAGCATGATAACCTTTCCCAAGAGATGCTGGGGCATTCAGAGTATAGAGAATCCTCACACAATGACACAGTGTAAATGACACGTTGAAGCGATGTGCTCAGCCGACAATCTGGCCAATTATATTAAAACGACTGAAAAGTCAAATCTACAGCACTAATAATGATAATAATCAAAACGATAGTAATAATTATAATGATAATGCATTCATGTAGTGCAAAAATCTGCTGAGCATTCCATTGGTGGTGTACAATAAAATGAAATGAAGTGCAATTAAATGATAGCAATACGAAAGTGTGTTTCCAGCTTGGACTTTAACAAGCTTTGGCTGCCCATGGACATACAGAGTCAAAGGAAGTTCATTCCAAAGGATAGGTCCTGCATAGTAGAAGCTGCAATCGCTGAGTGTTATAACACGAATAGAGAGCGGGCTATTCAGTGAAGTGTAGCAAATAACGCTTATTGCGTAAGAGGGCAATCCACAGAGTTAAATATCTCATCGCGTACAAACACTCATTTCAAATGCAACAATTACCTGTGAAGGAAGGTTCCATGTCATTTCAATGTTTCCCTTTGGAGTTATAGAAAAAGAAAGGATTTTCACTAAATTTAAACTTTGGATCCAAGACACAAGAGTTCTCCCTAGAGGTACAGTACCTTCCCACCAAGTTTGAAGAAAATCAGCCCAGCCGTTTAGGAGTCTTTTTCACAAACTTGAATACACACACAATGCCCTTCCTCAGTCATGGACTGCTGGTCACTCTGGGGTACCCCACCATAGGTGACCCCCAAGAGTAGCTACTCAGGAAAATTAACCTTAACCATGGCAACTGTTGCTATGGCAACTGACATAGCTGTACATGTCCCAACTGTCAAAGGAACCACAATATCTCATCCAACCTATGGGAGTGACAAGATAATTAGAATAATTGTGATTTGGTGATTGTAATTGTGACTGAATAATTGATTGTGACTTAATGATTGTAATTTGACTAATAGAATAATTGATTATTGTGGTTAATTAACTTTGGCATATTCAATTAATCCTAGTTTTTCATGTGATAAACAAGGACTACCATACAACCATATGTAATATTACTGCCATTTCATTGGTAATAAAGAAAGATAACTGAAGCATGACAAACAACTACATTAAAGAGTAATGTTAAAATTGTCTTTATTAGAAAAATATTACATCAAATGTGAAATCAGTTGACTTTATACTGATAAATTATTACCAAACCCAAAATAACAAGGACAGATGGAATTGACTGCAATGCCATTGAAATAACATTAACGTAACATTATTCATTGGGCATATGAATCAGCTTTACTAGTTATTATAAAATCTAAAATGATAAGGACAGTTGCTCCATGTCTGATTATAGCTAGACAGTACATTAAAGCAAACAAGTAAATGCTAACACAAGTGCCCAATGGTACTATCAAAAATTAGGTCCAGAAAAGTATTGGCTCAAAAGATTTGGGCCTTAAATAGTCCAAACAAAATGTGGTTCCCAAAATGGGTCCGACAAAATGTTGTTCTTAAATGGTCCCAAAAATATTTGGCTTAGACAAACTAGCTGAAAAATCTGCCTCCCAAACATTCCCGCATAGTCACAAAAACATTCGGTCCCACAAATTTGGAACCAAAGAATGTCCCAAAATGCATTTGAGGTGGAGACAAATTTGGGCCTACCCAGCACAAAAATGTGCTGGAATTTAGGCCTACATGTACCAGCTATTTACCAACAACTGTATTCCAAGTTTGGATCAAATCCGATTTCAGGTTGTGAAAATATTTAACATTTTGGCTACTAACCCCCCAAAAAATTGGACCCAATACAATTTTGTGCAAAAATGGTCCCAAAACTATTTTGTGCATACAAACTGGCTCAAATATATATTTGCCCCTTAAAAATTGAACACCAATAAACATGGGCTCAAATATTTCCAAAAATATTGGGCCCCACAAATCTTTGCCCAAAGAATGTGTCACAAAATGCATTTCAGGTGGAAATCAAACTTGGGCCCACAAATACTGGGCCTAGTATATTTTGGGGCCCAGATGGTTCCCCCAAAAATTTAGGCCTAATTGTTGCAAAGAGCATGTACTATGTACTTACACCAGCATACCAAGTAAAGTATGTTAAGGCCCGCCCCACTTATTAATATTCATGAGATGGATCCACAAAAATAGGGCACTTTTGCACATTATGGGGCATCTACCTACCAAGCATGACATTGACTCAACTTGTTGTTGTTGAGATATAGTGCTTACAAGCTAACCGTCACATCCACACACATACACGGCAGGCTGATAGCAAAGGTTACTGAGCCTTCAACATCGTAACCAAAAACTGAATAAGGAAAGTATGAGAACTTGCTGGAATCCAGAGTGCCATTACATTTACAGATTGAATCACAGTTGTAAATTAATAATTGGTTCCAAATGACATACTGTATCTTAACACAAGATTTGATAAAAGGAAGATACATGTAAGATGGTTTGCATTTGTTACAACATGAAAACTGACGGTAAAACTTGTTGGCAGTTAAAATTAGTAGAACATTAACGAAAACAAAAGTAACAAAGACAAAAACAAACAGTGGTGTAATTGAAAGTCTACTGAAAGCAATGGCATCCACCCAATGATTTATTTCAGTCCTTTAAGTACTTCAACTTAGACAAATTGCATAGTTAAGGAATAATCTATGTAACATAATTACTATCAAAGCTTTGACAATGCTGTTTAAACAATTAATTCCATAACAAGCTGACTGGCTGATTGACAATACTACTTAATTAAAAATATCCTTTATTTTCCCATTAAAATTCTATCAAAAAAAAAAGAGAAATATCACAGCCCCTTACACTTTTTTCTGTGGAATCACACTTTCCTGCAAACCTAAAAATAAATGAAAAGACAAGAGAAGGACAAAAAATTGATGTAAGAAGTACTAAAATGAGTTTATGTATTGATAGATTTACCCGAATCTTCATAGTTAATAACAGCCTCCTGGGATCCTGGTGAGAGAAGAGGTCTTTCCTCGGGAGTCTCACCTTTGACATACTTTCTGTACATCGGTGGGAAGAAGACATCATTGTAAACAAAAGTACCGAGCAAAAGAACGACAAAGCCCAATAGTTGGACAGGATTGAACTCCTCCCATCCGGCTGCGAGACTTACAGCCCAAATCACCACGGTACGTAGACTATCTAACACCATCCTGGTGGTGGCACTCATCTCCTTGGTGACACTGATCCCAGCAAAGTTAAAGAAAGCTATACTAAGAATGGTACCTATGGTAGCAACAAGTATTATACTATTATTACGTAGTTGAAACAGAGCATCTATAGCATCCTCCAGTCTGTAATCAGGCACTCCGACTCTTATGGCCCTCAGCTGTATGAAGTAGAATGGAACCAACAAAATAGACAGGACTGTAAATCCAAAGACACCTGGAACAGAGTGAAGACAATGAAAGAAAAAAGATCCAGTTTAATACCAATATCACACTGCAAGGTACTCAAATAATGATGTTGGTACACTTATGAATAGACTAGTTATTACATGAGTATGTTTCTATGATGCTCGCCAATCACTGCAGACCAAGTTATTGAATGCGACAATGACAAACAGGTTGATGACTGTCAGATCTTTAGCATAAAAAAAACATAAACACATGTATATATATGTTACAACTTGTAGTATATTACTACTTGTTATAAACACATGCATATGTTACTACTGGTAGTATATTACTACTTGTTATAAACACATGCATATGTTACTACTTGTAGTATATTACTACTTGTTATAAACACATGCATATGTTACTACTTGTAGTATATTACTACTTGTTATAAACACATGCATATGTTACAACCTGTAGTATATTACTACTTGTTATAAACACATGCATATGTTACTACTGGTAGTATGTTACTACTTGTTATAAACACATGCATATGTTACTACCTGTAGTATGTTACTACTTGTTATAAACACATGCATATGTTACTACTTGTAGTATGTTACTACTTGTTATAAACACATGCATATGTTACTACTGGTAGTATGTTACTACTTGTTATAAACACATGCATATGTTACTACTGGTAGTATATTACTACTTGTTATAAACACATGCATATGTTAATACTTGTAGTATATTACTACTTGTTATAAATCAAATTATATTATGATGATGCATATGTTACTACTGATGATGAAAATACTACATGATTATGAAAATATTATGATGCTTTAGTTTTTGTTCGGGGGCCCAAAAGGTAAAGTTATTATTATCTCTTTCCTGTTAACAAGTTTGCAAACAAATATCATTACTGTACATAAGGCTATATGTTTGGTTACCTTTCCTATACAATCACTGTGCCGACCATTTTTATGACATTAGTCTGCAGTTGACTTATACTCTCACCCTCTCCCGAAAGTACACATTTCCAAAGCAGGGTTTGTCTGCATGTCTGTTAACTTACTCTAGATATGTGGTGTTTCACTTTTCAACCCAGAAACTCCTTGCAATATAATATCTTATTCACTAACCTGATAAATAGAACAACTGAGTTAAAGTTCTACAGCTCTAGGTATTTCTAATACTCACTTGTAGACACCAACCCCTGATAGTGATTGTATAATACATTGTTCTTATGCCAAAAGCTTGTTATCTTCAAGTTTCTTTCAATCAAATTGGTTTCTTTGAACGATTTGAACCATTTATACGTTTTACACCAGTTTATATTCAGGTAATAACGATTGATACAGCTGAGTGACAAAATTACCTTCCCAACCAACAGCTTGAAGAGGCTGCACATTGTACTTAGAGAGGAATTTCTCTTCAATGACCATCTGAGATGCAGTAATAATCTGTGCCATTATGATGAGCAGATCACCTAAGAATAAAGGAAAAGAAAACGTTTCTCTCAAGAATGTTGATACAAATTCTGTCTGCAAAACATCAGAATACATTGTCTGTCTGTGTCATAAATTGTGTGAAGAGCAAAGAGGAGTTTGTAGTACCTGATCATAATATACAGTTCAACTGGGATCTAAAATTATCAAAAGGTAGCAAAGTTTTCATGATAAGTTGATAATAAATTTATCAGTAGCAAAAGCTTTGCAATGTGCAACATTATAAGCACTAACAAGTAAGGTTATTTGTCAGTAAAATCGTGGTCAAATCGACAACTTAATAGTCTTTGATTTACATCGCTGGACATTAAATCTTAACAGTTTTCTAAGAATTTTCAATGTACCGATATAAGGTCACTAGGCTAAGTGATAGAGAATGCAGAAACCAGACAATGAGGTTTTGTGACTTGTCTTTGAAATATGCCACTCAGTTATCTGATTGCTATGGCAACTGGATCATATTTGTCCATGAATAGAGACAGACTCTACTTTCTTCATTTGATAATTTTTCATTAAGTCACAGATTTGTACAATAATACAGCAACACATACGTTCCTTTCTTCCTTACCTGTGATAATGTTATTGATGTTTTGTGCTTGCTGGTCGTCAGGAGGAGCAATCACGTCTGCTAGTCCAACCACGATTAGTCCCAAAAATACTAAAAATATCCCCCACCATTGGTACACATGTAACCGACGATTCAGGAAAGCCACTGACAACAGTCCTGTGAAGATCACTACTGCACCCCGTAGCATTTGGAAAGTCGATGCAAATGTAAGGTTTAACCCTGCAGGAAGATACAAAAAGAACAGATAAAACAATGGTTTTTCCATAAAAAAAAAACAATTTAAAAGTCCTATAACCAAGGTATACTGCAATGAGAAAGTTTAATATAAACCCCTGACACCAAAGCACATGAAGCCTGAACACCAAAGCAATGGGGCCAGTATGTGTAAAAGGGGCGAAGGGGGTAGAGCTAACCAAGGTAAAAATTAATATTAGGCGGCCAGATGTTCCCGATTTCCATGGACAGACCCTGGATCTCGTACTGTGTCCGGATTACAAGTATCCTCTGAATTGATATGTCATCGCAGGAATATTCTCAAATTTATAAAAAGTTGCTGAATAATTTCAATTTGACTTGCTTGGTCTTTCCTTGTAGAAACAACTTCTAAAGACAAGCTGGGATTCTTTGTGACCACAAACAAAAAGTTCATTGATTAATGTCAATGCTTTGGAAAACATCTTTCTGCACTGAGTGATGAATTGGCAATGGATTTTGGAATTTGGGGAGGCCTTGAAAATCACATCGGAAAAAAAACTTCCCAAGTAGATTCAATGTTCCTTAAATTCTAAATGCACTCTGACCAGGTGTGTTAAATGGAGAAAAGCTGTCACAATGAGAGAAAGATTTTTTTTTTCTGTTGCCCGTATGGCACGAACGATTTACCATAAAATCACTGCGACCGCCCATGTCAGCATTTTCATTGCACAAATGTAAACAAATTAGTCTACACGTGGGGCCCGATCAAGATTTTAACACAGTCCTATACTTGTATCATCCACATTTTACAATTCCAAGGGGAAACGTCTGAAAACACCTGTTTATTCATTGCAATGGAAGGAAATGACACAATTACCCAAGCTACATCGGTAAGACCGAGAGAAAGAAACAAGAACAGGGACCAAAGATAGGCTAGCCACCAGTGTTTCCGCTAAGCCGCTATGACGCGATTTTGACGCAATAGTTTGCCGATTTGACGCACTGGCGTTCAGAGAGAGAGATAAAAAAAAGAGGGTTTCATTTTCTCCTGAATTTTATCCAGTGTGAATAGAAAAAAAAAAAGTTCCAAACGGCATGGTGTTCAGAACTTCAACTTGAAGTGAAGAAATTATTACTGTAAATTGTTTCCAATTTATCGTCAGAAATGTTAAATTAGCGATCGTCAACTTTACCGTAGCTATATGTTTTTCTATACAGTCACGCAGATTTAGCTCGATGGTTGTAAAGCTAAATCATATAACGTAACGTGCACTGATGCATTGCCTACACTACGGTGGTTCGCACTACCAGCGTACTAAATACAATATCTGTATAGCCTTCCTTACATTACATTGCAACAGGGTCAGAAATAAGCCGGGACGACGGGCGATTCGCCCTAGCAAGTGCTAAAAAAGCCCTCCGAAAGCACAATTGCGAGGGCGAAAAAGGAAAGAGATATATAAGAAATTCGCCCTCGTAATATCAGGTGTCTGTGTAAATTTAATTGTGACATGCTTTTGCTTTAGCTAGGGTTTGCAGTAGCAGCGCGAATCGCACAAACAGTTCTCACAATCCTGCATCAAATTTGAAGCAGTGCGGGAGGGTCGCGCACAATCACCGGGAACTTCCGCACAGTCACTGGCAAATTACGGCTTCCACTAAGCAATTTCAGTACCAGCGACAATAACCTAAAATCCCCACAAATCTCCGATCATATGGTAGCCTAACTTCTCACTAAGTCAACATGGAACTCTAACCTAGCCATCTGTTTATTCGCTCAAGTTGTGTCGCAAATAAAAAATAAAATAATCCAAAAAAACCTGCAATCTTCAACTACATATTAGCCTAACAATCAGTGGCGGAGCTAGGGGTATTGGTCAGGGGGGGGGGGCGAGAATGGTCTGTAGGGGCGCTTTCGACACTATCTAAGCGGAGCGCTACCATTGGTTGGCGCGGAGCGTACAGAAATTTTTTGAGTAAGGATACACTCTAGATCGCCGGAAATGACCCTTTCCGGGCCTTGCTAATTTGCAGATAAACGAAGAATAAATAGGTGTTATCGCCACTTTGTCAGAAAATTACACCAACAAAATGTGACAAATGTCAATAGGTAGATGAGAGCGCAATAAAAAAGTCAATAATCGCAAATAAGTAAAAAGTGGTAAAAAGCTGAAAAGGGCGCCAGCAGTCCATTTGAGTCCGTCAGGGGGGGCATCCGCCCCCCCTGACTGTATGGACGCTCCGCTACTGCTAACAATCACACTTAGTCAATGGGAAATGTAGCCTAACAAATCGGTTTGCAAAAAAATAATAATAACAATACTTTGCGTAGCTTTGTTTACATACTTTCCTTGCTGCTATTGTCGCGCGCATGGTAGCCGTACACCACACGTAGTCAACGGGAAAATCTAGCCTAGCCATCTGTTTATTCGCTGAAATTGTGACGCAGTTAGCTAGAACTAAAATATCCATGAAATACTGCAACCTTCGACCACATGTTAGCCTAACAACCACACTAAGTCAATGGGAAATGTAGCCTAACAATCGGTTTGCAAAAACAAACAAAAAAATCCGTAGCTTTGTTAACAACTTTCATTTTGCTGGTAATCGGCAGTTGTTTGGAAGGTATGTGCTACTGTATGTCTTAAAGAGGGAATGTTGTATTTTACGTACACCGTTGCTGTGGCGATGGATTGAAGATTTTAACTTCGATTACTTTTCAGTGGTATAATGGTTTCATATTTGGTGGTGAGTGATTTTATCCACACACGAAAAAATACATGATTAAAGGAAAGGGCACCTTCTGTGGAAGTAAACCTGATTTCAGTTGATGGGTTATTGGTTTTTCGTCATATATTCGGCGGATTGACGTTATTTGCTAAACGATCGCAAATTTTGGCAATTAAACTTTCAATGAATTTGCTATACGGTGGCAGCTAACTAGGAAGAGGGTAATTGTGCTGATGAATGCTTACAAACTTTTCCGTAAACAGCATATTGAACTTTGGAAAAGCGCCCCCATAAACCTGAAAAAAAGCCCTCGTAAATATATTAATGGCAGCGTTTTTAACTTTTCATTTTCCAAAATAGCCCCCCAAAGCCAAATCTTAATTCCTACCCTGCATTGCAAAGTGGACCTATTTGAGCCAAATTTAGCTTGCAAAAATAAAGCGTAATGTGCAACGAACTAATTTATTATTATTATTTAGCAATCATCGTTTAAATAAAGCTCATGGTTCCATGCCTTAATTTAAAAAGCAGACATTGGATTGGCCGATGTTTAGTACACAGGGGCGTAGCCAGTATGTAGCACTGCAGGCCCGGGCCTACACTTTTTTGGCCAAGTTATCTTTTTTTTTAAAACACTCATAATTCAAATCCATAAGCTTGCTGGACGAGTTTTAGAGTCTAGACAGGAAAACCTATTGAAATGAACGTAGCAAGAATATGGATTAATTAGGTGACCTATTCTTCTGTCATCTAAGCTGTCATTTTGGCTGTCATTTTTATCGCGTGCCGTTTCAATCAACACTCTACCCGCTGAAAAAGACTAGGATCCGATCTTGTCAGTTTTTAACATCTAGTTAAGAACCTGTTTATGCAGATAATATTTCAGTTGAGAAACATTCCACAGTCAAATAAGCCGATCGTTGATTAACAGACTTTATAGAGCTGCAGCACTTTGTTGCCTGTTGTTACTGGCTTACTCTGTACATGTACCTTGCTTATTTTAAATACATTATGTAGTATTGAATTACGTACTATTTTAACTTGTTTGTTTGTTGGGTTTAAAAGTGATATTGAATGAGGTGTATCAAGTTACCAAGAGGCCAGGGAACCAGAATGAACACTCGGGAAGGGCCGTTTCCGGCCATCTGGGGGGTTTGTAAAACCAAAAATTTTCTTGTACGTACATCGTGAAGAGTCACGAAACATTGAAGGATTGTGTTTTTGGTTCAATAAAATAATTTGCCTGGAATTTACCCCTCCACTTAGACCCCTCCCCCAGGACGGTTGGTGAGTCAAATATTCAGATATTAGCCATTTTGACTCAATGGGAAATTTCTTAGAGGAAACACTGCTAGCCACGAAAGTAAAAGTAAGCCTAGGCTCTAGCAGTCGTAAACAAAAACGAGAGATTTGATTGGCGCATGATCTGTTTAGCAGGGCTTGAAAATTTTGATTGAAGTTTGTAGAATCAAACTTCAATCAACTGACTCGTTAATAAATCTGGCGAATTTTATTCAGCTCAAACTTTTTAACGACATATAACTTAATAAAGATAATGAATATCGATATGAAAATTGCATAGAACGGTTTCATTTTCACTGAACTATTAGTACAGTTATCAGGAAAGGTTGAAGATTAAATTTGGCAAACACGTACTGAGACTTTAACCCTTTCCCAGCTAAAAGTGATAGGAGTTTAGTTTACAGAACATTGCTACTCTAATGGGAATTTACAATGAAGTTGATATGATTGCTTAGGTCTGAATCATAATGATGGTTGATAATTACTTCATCCGTGTCAGAATAGGATAGATTAGCATGGAACCCAGCCACCATGTGACTATCTACAGCCATACAATTACTATGGCAGTCACTGGTATCATGCATATATATGGCAAGGAAAGTGTGTTGCTAAGGAACAGTGAATCCTGTCATCTGATGCAAGTATCTCATATACATTCTGTACAGTCCTGATCTACTACATGTTTTCCAGCTACAGTTCAACTGTTTGAAAGAAAATAACAACAAATGTGTGGCTAAGATTGTAACTGAGGTACAACATGCATGCAGATTTGCATGAAAAGTTTCTCCTAAATGGCTTGACCTATTTCTTCAAACTTGGTAGTGAGGTGCCCTATGATAGGAATTTGTATCTTGCAGACTTATCACTGGTAGGTCATATATCAAATTATGGAAAAATTGAAAATTATAACTCAAATGGTGAACACTGAATTGACCTGCAACCTTTACAGGTGTAATGGGTATTGCAAGTTCTACCAAAATGTGATTACCATGGTAACTGAGGTCTGCTTTCATATATAAACCACTCAACCAATATTCTTGAGAGTTTGGAGTAAGGTGACCCATGATAGGGCCTTGACCTTTACAACATTCAGAATGAGAGGTCATGAGTGCCAAAGTGCAAATGAAGCAAAAAGAGACTGTTTGCTATGACAACAACAACAAATGTTGCAAATTTGACATACAAACCTTCACAAGTTAATGACATTATCAAAATATATAGCTACTGTACAATGGCATTATGAAGCCATAATCAAGTGTTCATAAGTGGTGTTTTCAATGAGATATGCAACTCTGTGGATTACCATCTTGTTACTAATTTGTGAAAGAGTGCAAAAAGTATCACAATCATGATTTAAGACAAAAGATTTGGTTGACAAACAATTTGCATTTAAAATTCTTAATCCACATTTTGTGGTAAGTTTATTGGAAAGCAAGTTTAAATGAAAGATATAACCAAGAGCTTATAAGGTCACATATAATCTATCCGCAAATAGTCGAACTATAATCTTGCATCCTTTCACACAGGTGTCAAAATAATTACCACAATAAGCCCCTTAATTACAATAAGGTAGGAAGAAATACTTGAACTAACCTGTTGATTTCACTGTACAGGGTGTATACACTTAAAGCTCTTTGTTTTAAAACTTTCTTAATTGATGACTTACCCATGTACATAAGAGACGTAGCACACATATCACACATTGCAGGAGCTAACATCACCAAAGGGCTGAACTTTTGATCTCCAATGTCAATTGGTTTACGAGTACACGTCTTGTACAAGATGATGAGCTTAAAGACCAGTAGGCAGGAGCTTTCTCCAATGAACATACACACTGCCTGTAGAAAAGAAATACA
>KN888447.1:0-14797 GCA_000934455.1 Apostichopus parvimensis | reverse complement strand
ATCTTAATGTCAGAAAATTCCAATAATGCCATAATTTCCCTCGTTATCTCAATATCTAGCAACAAAAACACTGAAGTATTTATCTCAATATCCTGATCTTGTGACCTGAAAAGCTGTGTATTCATCCCAGTACAAAAAATATGATTGCCGAGATAAACCATTGGCATGCCTCAATGCATTTCATGGCATAGATACAGTATGCATGACAAGCATTAAAACTCGAAATTGTTATGTGGGTATGAACTTATGTGTTGACAATTCACACATATATTGTAATTGATTGCAAAGCAGCAATTTGATGGTAGAACTGTTGAAAATAGTGATGTACAGTACAAAGCAAATCAAGCTGTTTTATTATATTGAGCCAATTGTGAATTTTGCTTGATTGTTGCTCCCAGGGGAGCTGAAAGGTAAACAAAGAGACTTCCTGGGACAGGCAACAATACACAGTATATACTAGTGTTTTATAGAGATGTGTCCCAGAAACTGTTTCATTCCTTTGAGCACAAGGCTAACTGAACAATAAACATATACAGTGGAGATGTGTCCCAGAAACCGTTTCATTCCATTTAGCACAAGGCTGACTGAACATAAACCAAACTTAAAGTTAGCTTTGACTACCAGTGATTTTCAGGTCAATTGGTGATCAATTTACTGGAGTATGAACTTTCTGCGAGCTCATTGAATTTACAAGCATAATTCGTTCTATTTCTAGAGGATTCTCTTCAGAGATATAACTGAAGGATCGAAATAAACGACTGAACAAAACCGAGATCATCATCACTGCTATCCAATAAAGGAATATTAATGCCCTTACTATGTCAACATTACCGTATACCATTGTACTTGGGATTCCAAAAACTGTACTTAGGTTTACACTAAGTAAAAAGTAAATTAGATTCCTAAAGGCTGCACAGGAAGTATTTGTTACTCAGACAGAACAAGTGGACTAAAACACTGCTTGTTTATTAAATCGTAAAATGTGATCCATTTGAACCTATTTCACGATGGCCACACCTGATATGTTACATGACGAGAATTAGTCCATTAACCATAGGTTGCATTTTTCAGCTCTCTTGACCTCAACTTTATACTGAAACTTTATCTCTTCTGCAAACAGACTGTTTAGTTTGGAAGAGTTGATTTGTTCACACCTTGCCATGTCTGCCTTGATCTGATAGTGATTTGGCTACTACTGTACCTGTGTGAAGAGTTACATAATAGACGAATAGGCAGCTCAACTAAGGTGCAAAAAGATGGGACTGATCACTCAGCTAAGCAACTGGAAAAAAACCTGCCGTTCAGTACAAACGGCGGGTTTTTGGATGCAACCTATTGCTAATGGACACTTTCGTGGCATGTAAGCACCTCAAATTGCAATCAAAATAGAAGAGGTACAGTAGCTGGATAACCAAATCTTTCTCATGACCTAGCAACACACATTATAGAACCCAATTTGGCTTCTTCACATGATGTTTGATGAAGGGAAAACTCAACTGCACATTGCATGAAATGGTGACGTTTCATTGTGATAATTTCTACAATTCTCACCTACGGTAGCCTACTGGATTTACCTATTAAAAAGGCAAGTGTATCATAGAAAGCAAGGTCAATTGCAGGAATTTATGTTCAGGAGTTATGATTGTATGTAAAGCAAAGTTCCTTAGAAGTCAGCCTTAAACTAAGTTAATGGAGCAATTCACAACTTGGTGATATTTTAAAGATGAATATCTTGAAGATTGGAATAGCTAAGGAAACATTACTAGCACTCAAATGTGTTTCTTTTCCTATGAATATGACATATCGAGATTAAAACTCTGTCTAAAGTCATCTTTTAATATTTTACCAAATTTACATGAACTTTACATTCAAACGAATTTGTTAAAAGGAGTGATATCAATTACAGCCCATTAAGAGAAAAAGAAAAAATCCTTCCCTTGTTGATATTTGTTTGCAGTTTGAATGGTGATTCCAACAATCACACAATGTTAAAAGGTAGGCTAGCCTATATTCCATACCGAGCTAAAACTGTAAATTCCGCCAAAGAAAATGTCTGATATCACTTTTCTTCTATGGCGGAAAAACCTGAAACTTACTGTGGCGGAAATGAACAGATTCAACAAACATGGGCCTAGGCCTAACGTACCTTTCCAAGGCCTAAAAGGCTAAAGTGTGTTAATTAATGCCGAACGTAGCTTCGGGTTACCCCTTCTCTCCCTAGGCCTATGCGTAAGTTACTTTCCTTGGTCAGAATATCAACTCTGGACCTAGCCAATTATTATAACTGATATTGTTAGTCGTACGTTACTTCCTGATCGAAACGAGTAAGCTAACGTTTAACTTCTAATCAGCAAAAGTGGTTGACATGCTTGATGGATGAATCTCCGTAGTGAGTTTGTAACGTGAGGTAAGCCGTAACTATACTTCTACTCAAATCGTACAGTTGTACTTTTAAGTTTCTACCGTTCCTCCTTCTGGTTCTAAATTTTACACTCAACGGGTACCTCATGTGTGTATTATATTGCGAGAAAACAATGGTGCAGAGGAGTTGACAATAATAGTGTCACATGTCCGTGTGCATCGACATATACATTAAACTGGACCGACTATGTCAATGAGAAGACGTGCACAACAACGTACCAACCCTGGTACATTCCTGGTTCCGTGTAGCACCTAAATTTAAGTTATAGTAACCCTTTGTATGTGTATTCTACAACAACTAATGTCCTGATCTCATAGCTACCACATTCCTTGTAAAGCTACGTGAACAGTGTAACCTATCTAAGGGGGTACATTTTTTTATTAGTTAATAGCATCTAGAGGTAAGTCATATGATCGTCCACGGTTGGTTCGTTCTGTTGTCGTGGAGTGAGAGTTCCAGGTCATCTGCAATTCGATGAATGTATGATGTTGACAGAACTGTCATGTGAGGGGATTTACAGCATATGCTGGATTAGCGCTTACGGAACGCCACAGGTGATGATTGTAAACGAGTTTCCAATTGTTTCAATACGTGTGACGTTGTGTTCTGCGTTGTGCGTCGGTGTTGCGCATATCGTTGTGCTTGGTTTAAATTAGCCTTTATTATGTTTGCTTCAGCAGATTGTGCAGATCAGTAGATTGTTCAGATTGTCCAGAATGACCGTCTGGAACTGATTTTGAAAATATACGTAATTCAAAGATGTAATATCTGCGTTGTGTGAATTTTTGAATGTGTAACTGTCAAAAACAAATCTAGGAGATTTACAATGATGCATGCTACTGTAATCGTTAGCCCAACGGAGTCGCTACCCTAAACAGTAGGCGCTACTAACCTACACAAGAGGTGCTACTACCAGGGAGTTTTTCCATAACAACTCCCTGCTACTACCCCAAACAGGAAGTACTATACTACCCAAACCAGGAGGTGATACTACTCTCAGAGGCGACGCTACCACTGCTATGGGCGGTGATGCCAGATCCATATATGGCTCTGGGCGATGCTACTGTAAGTTAGTGGCCATACTGCCCTAAACGTAATTAGGTGCTACTACTCCAATTTGGAGTTGATACTATCCCAAACATTTATTGTCTGTACCAGTGGCGGAGCGTCCACACAGTCAGGGGTGGATGCCCCCCCCCCCCCCCTTGAGCCTTGACGGACTCAAATGGACTGCTGGCACCCTCTTCAGCTTTTTACCACTTTTTACTTATTCTCGATTATTGACTTCTTTTTTTTTATTGCGCTTTCATCAACCTATTGACATTTGGCACATTTTGTTGGTGTAATTTTCTGACAAAATGCTCTAACAGCGGTCTTTAATTTATCGGCACTTCCGTTGTACGAAACTATTTCCAAGAACTGTATGGGGTTTTCGATCTAATTTTAGACGATACGCCACGCGCAGTGACTGAAATAGTACTAAACACCAAACTTTAAGTCGGTATGCAGTGTACGTTATACGCCGCTCCATGATCAGTGTGTTGATTAGTGCAGTAGATTATTTGTTAGTTGACAATCTGAACGATACCATAGGCCTATACTTGTTTCATCTCTAATATCACAAAATGCCTAAATACAAAACATCTGGATGTGCAATAGGAAACGGAAAGCGCTGAAAGAAGCAGCATCAAAGTGCCATAGTCTGGATGGATTTTTTAATCTTTCGAGTTGTCACAAATGGCGATGACACCTATTTATTCTTCGTTTATCTGCAAATTAGCAAGGCCCGGAAAGGGTCATTTCCGGTGATCTAGGGAGTATCTTTACTCCAAAAATTTCTGTACTCTCCGCGCCAACTAGCTGTGGTGGCGCTCCGCTTAGATAGTGTCGAGAGCTCCCCTACAGACCACCTCCCCCCCTTACCAATACCCCTAGCTCCGCCACTGTTCCGTAATAATTAAAATTATTACCGGTATTAATTCTATTTACTAACACCATGTAGCTTCATATGCCAGTATTAAACAGAATTAATATTAATCATTAATCATTCTTACCAGGGGCGTATCCAGGATTTTCTAACCCGGGGGACGCGAATTACTATCTAAGCGGAGCGCCACCATCGGTTGGCGCGCAGCGTACAAGAAAATTTCTGGTGTTTATACCACCCAGATCACCGGAAATGACACTTCTCGGGCTTGAAAATGACCAACCAGATGTACACTTTTGCCTGAGAACCAAGTATTTCCCAACAGTTTTTTTTCCATCCATAACCTTTTGAAGATTGTCACCAGTCACACATCATGTTCGACCTCATCGCATGTCCTGTGGATTATTGCTTTTGTAGGTGATTCTATACGTAACGGCCCACAATACCCGACAGCCCCACTTTTCAAGGTTATCGGCCAATTATTTGTTCAGAATTTGAAAATTCACATTTCTCGTGAATAAACTCACTTCAAAACATATACCCATAATGTTGCCAAAAATGTCATCTATGGACAACCAATATAGAAAATCTCCTTCAACCCCTAACAGATCGGTCAAAATTACACGAGTAGAGGGATGTATGATGAAGAATGTTGGTCAGGAAATTTTCGAAAATTCAGACACAGTTAATTTATTGGTGTACAAATATTAAAACCTCTTACTTATAACGGCTATTATAAAACTTGGTTGAAGGAAATAAAAAAAATACCAGATATTTCCGAAACCGAACAATACACACATAGGCGTAGGAGATGGGGGGCTGCAGACCCCCCCCCCCCCAACCAAATATTTTTTCCCTGAAAATTAGGGCAATATACTGTGAAGTTTTCGGGCGCCTATACTGAAAGAAGAATAAATTGCAATGATGTAGCTAAAGGAAATGAATAGAGTTATAAAATATCTCCTTGATAATTAAAATAAAGTTCTAAGCTTGGCCGACTAATTCGCCATTACTAATGTAAAAGAGAATTTGACATAATTGGACCTCCATGCTTTTTCTCCATCTACATAGGACATTTCGTTGTTTACATGCCACTTCCACGGACCGTACGGTACACGATGGCATGCGATGTAATAACCGATGCTTGCTTATATGATATTGACATTTACATGCGAAAAATTTAGGTTATATTTTTCGGGCAAGTCGTTACAGCCCCTCCAAATCAAATTTGGCTTCTACGCCTTTGACTACACACATCGACAGTTTTGATGCTGTTCAGGAGCCGCCATTTCACGCTGCACTGATATGATGTGACATCTGCTGTTTGCTATACAAATTCGAACAGGCGCGTAGCGAAGAATTTGCCAAGGGAGGGGCGAAGCCTGTAGGCAAACTATCTAAGCGTAGCGCCACCATGAGTTGGCGCGAAGCGTACAAGAAAATTTTGCCTTCCAGATCGCTGGAAATGGCACTACCCAGGCCTTGTAAGTTGCATTTAGCATTTTCTATTTTGAAATTACTAGCGATATCATAAAAAAAATATGCCCGGGGGGGGGGCGGCGATCTCCCTCTTCCCGAAATGCGTCATGTTCCCCGACGACTTGGTCGAGTTCGAGACCAGCCACAGTTCGTTTCATAGCACAATTGTTTAAGGCGTCCATACACACACACGCGTTATGATAGACCATATATAGTATACATATAGATACATTAGTGAGAGAGGAAAAATGGAAACGTCAAAAATGGAGTTGTCGGTGTATGGGGTAGGGTGGGGCGCACGCCCCTTCCGAAATCCTCGATCCGTCACTGGATACCCGGCCATGTGTATATAATAGGGATCAGTGCTGTAATGATGTCACTGTTCCTCTTTCTCTTCCCGGTGTCTTCGCGTTTTTCTTTTACTCCCTCCTTTTCTCCTTTTTCTCTTTTTCTCCTTTTTCTTTTCCCTTCCTTCCTCTCCTCTTCCTCTTTTTTCCCTTTTTTCTTCTCTTTTTTTCTCTCCTTTTTTCCGTACCCGGGGGGCGCGCCCCCAACGCCCCCCCCCCTGGATACGCGCCTGCTTACACTCATGACAATTACTAGTTGCAAAACAGCAGCATTTTTGAAATCGCCATAATTGAAGCAACAGCCTTCTTAGTGAAAGAAATGATGAAGGGTCAACGTCATGGTCGAAACATGTCTTCTAATGGGGATATAGACTCTAGTACATGTGTGAGCCAAAGTGAAAAGAAAATGTTGTTTTCCATGCGTCTGAATTATTTTAGCATGTGATATTGAATGCAGAATGTTATGAACAGTTGTTGATTTTCTTTTTATTCTAACATCCTGAAATACTACGAAATGTATTGTATTGCTTCCTAACTATTTGCTTATTTACTATATTTTGTTCATGAAGGCACCAATTCAATGCAAAGTGTAGGCTATTACTTTAAATGCCTCGAAGATGGAAAAAGTTGCCGACAACATCTGAAGTACAGTGGTTTGGAGCATTAAGTGTTTATGTGGTCGAAGCATGTTGCAGCATTTGTTGAGTGAAATAGTGAACCATGATAACTTGCACACACCCATTAAGAAAAGCGGAGGGGTGAGGAGGGGGGGGGGGCATGGAGGGTATCAGGTACATACAATAGGCATCTTAATGTATACTTGTGTTTGATTATTATTAGTATTATTCATCGTCATCGTCGTCGTCATCGTCATCATTATTATTATAATTATTATTATTATTAAGTCTTCTGAGGGGGTGGAGTGGTGTAGGCAACTGGGATTGTAATGACTTTTACATCAATCAAGTTCATTTCAAGCTCCATATCACATTTTTCTCCTTATATTTTGCCTCGTGTATTTTTACAATTGTATATATGTATTTAAGATCCTCCTGCAAGCAGGAACTCGCGAAGAAGCCATCATTGGCTTATCAAAGCGGCAAGCTGACCGGAGTCAATCTCTTAGATTAATATTTAATGTCCATGATTATGAATTGTCAATTGTCAACAACTCTGTAACTGGATGACATACATTAATCTCGGAGTGACTCGAACTCGGGACATTATGATTGAAAGGCACCGGCGTTAACCATTGAGCTAACAAAAATATAATATATATTTATTCTATATTTTTGGTTTGAAATAAAAACAATTAAAAGTCTGAGTCATTGTATTTCAGTTGCTGTAGTTCTCTGAGTTATTATATCCAGAAACAGGCCTCTTGATTTCTTGCCGAAGGCTGAAGAAATCTCTGCGATGGTGATGTTGTGTGTGTGTGTGTGCGTTTGTTTTTCTATCTGACCAAGGACTTGAACAAAAGAATTTCAGGTCCTCGGTTGTGATTTCTAAAGAATCACCACGTCCTCGGAAGAATTCTATTGTATGGGGTATTGTTAAGGTTAGGGTACGTGGATTTGAACAATGGAAAATACAATGGGGTCCTCGGTTGGAATGAAATACAAACATTGGTGTGCGCGTGTGTGTATGTGACACTTTCTTGTAAACACGATATCTCAATAATTGAAACTTGGATTGAAATGGTACTTAATATGTGGGTAACCCATATTGGGTAACAGACTTATATTGTTTTTGGTGGAGGTCAAATGTCATTTGAGGTCATCAGAGGTCAAACTCTGAAAACTCTGTTAACTGATTGTAAACACGATATCTTATTGGAAGGGTAACTTGGAGGGATATCATACTCGGTATGTAAATGGCCCATAATGTGCAAAAGATCCCTATTATATGGACGCATGTCAAAGGTCATTTGAGGTCAGCAGAGGTGAAAGTCTGAAAATCTTGTAAAAACAAATAACTCTAAAACTAAAGTGAAATTTGTTGATTTACAAACTTAGCATGTAGATTGCCACTTGGTGAGAACAAATGGCTCTCAACCCCATCGAGCCAGAAGTGTTGCATTACTTTACATGCGAGGAGGTTGCATGCCCTGCTAAAACTGTTGTTCTTAACATCTTTCACTTCGAGACCCCGTTACCGAGGTGCATTATCATTGCTTCACGGTTCAGAGCGGGAAAATTTGTTCTTAAAGTTACAATTTGCCAATTATGAAGTACTCAATTAACCGGGTTTTGCGCTTAAAATCTAATAAAGTTGACAAAACCTATAGTCATTGACATAATACCGAATACCAACTTCACACACACAAAATCAGAAAAGTAAACTTTTTCTGTTACATTTCCAGCATGAATATAAAAATAGCGTTTTTATTACATAAATGGCATGAAAGATAAAATCATGTATGCCCCCCCCCCCCATTCTTTGCCTGTGGGGATGACGACGAAGTGTAGATCTACCAGACCAGGTTAACTGTTTCCCCTTGTCCTCCTGTATAATACCCGGAATATGATGCACACTTTAATCAATGGATCTTATCAGGGTCACCTATATCTCACGTGCACAAAATAATTATATTAATTCTTTCGACTGTGTTGTTGATGCCTACTTGTCACCATTTTAACTGACCAGTACTGCAGATATGTGCCAGAGTGAGAGAAAAGGAGCCTTTAAACTCAGACTTCCCGAAAAGTTTTCTAAAAAAGTGTTAGTAAACATCAAAAAAGTTAAATGAGACTTAATCGTAACTTTTAGGTGCATAAAATACAGTATGGCAATATTGAGAACCAAACTTGTGACAAATAATTCCCACTCCATGATACCGGTACCTTTTATAAAAAACCTTCACCTGATCAGCTATACACAAGAATGCACATGTTTGTAGCCTATATAATCCAATACGCCTTTTTTCTCAAAGGTATTCGGTTAGAGTATGGGGGGGTGGGGGTGGGGGTCCGATCTTATCTTTTATTTTTACGGCTTAGTGGGTCACTAGTTCCCAAACATATTCGAGACGGAAGCTGTAATGTTTACATCAATCTAAAAGTAAACACTGCCCTCTGCAGTATGAAGTAAATAAAGGTCATGCATCACATACAAGAAACAGATAGGTTGACAACAAAGAGTAACAGAATAAATCCATCGTTATCGTAACCATCGCTTGAATTGTCTGTTTACTATTAAAAACCATCACAGAAGCTCATACCACTTCCGGTTTAGAAGTTAAAGAGGGCTAAAGTGGCCATATTTTCAAACCGAGGCTAAAAATCGAAAGAAACTTGCAGAACTAATAGTTTCTATGGAAAACTTCCCACCTTCCAAACGACTGTGATAACGTGATAGGATCACAGGAGAATGGCATGTCAAAATAATTAAAGTCTTAAGAAAGTCAAAAGTTTATATATATATTAAGTAATTACATGTACAGCTAAATTCTTTATGAACTAGGACAATGATATATCTTGTCTAGTTATTACTCCAATATCAGTATCATTCTGCTCATTCAACTTGTATTATATTTTTTCTTTCTTTACCAGGGAGTCTTCTACTTTGTTAAGCCAATTCAGGCTTTATAGAAGACTTCCTTTCACAATGCGATTTTTTGTGATAAAACAAATAAATAAACAAACAATAAACAAACAAACAAAATCTTGGTTGGATTTAAAATTTCTATGTGCGGCAAAGGGTTTCTACTTCGTAAGAATTATGGCGGCCGCTGGAAGTTAACCCTAACCCTAGGTTTACCATCAGGGTTAGCCTGATCAATTATGGCGTCTAAATGAAGAGGTCTAGAAAGCTGAACCTCCGAATGCATACCATGGTAGACGGATGATTTCACGTGATATCCATGTATTAACTGAGTGTAGTTTGCTCTCCAAGTGCGGGCGCTGTATAAGAATACCTTCTAAGGCAACTCCCACAGCACTGGAAAGAGCTGTGAACTTGAAACTTATAATTTACCTTGTGAGCTTGCAAGGTACATTTTGTAAAATAAATCCCGATTTTCCCGTCTTTTAACTCCAAGCGGATGTGACGCAGTCAAACGCTTTTACGTTAATAAGTCGGAAATGCAACATGCAATGGCATAATAATTTGCGGCGTATATGCAGCTTGACAGGCTTTCTCTTACTTTTAAGTTTCATATCTTTCTTTTCTACTTGAATAAATGGCGCCATGCTGAAAAAAAAAGACACAAAAACTTTGTAAAAGAAGATAAGGAAGTAAGCAGAGGTCTGGGCCAATTGAAACGACATTGAAAAAATGAGCTTGTCTGTATAATCGAAATATCAGATTTCAGGCCAATCGAGCAAAGTTTACATTGGCGCCGAATACAATATAACGTCATAAAAATCGTCATAAAAATAATTGGACTCGCTGAGTCCATATGCAATTATCAGGACGATCAAATCATGTATTATTGTAGAGACATTGAGGAGAATGAAAAGTGGACAATTATGACATCATACCGAGTCTATACAGCTAGCGGCGGAGGCCACTTTGACATTGGACTTCTGTTGTTGGAACAAGACCACAGATGGGACTCAATTTTGTTTGTAGTCTTTGCCCGATTTAAAATGTCCCAAGTGGTTAAAATGGCATGCAAATGTGGCCAAAAAATAAATAAACATTATCCAGAGGGGGCCCTTGACTTTTGTTAGCTTACATTTACAGTTTCTTTATGTTCTGCTTACATTCAGCGCCATGTATATAGCTCTTTGTTTCCATTAATGTCAGATGCATAACCTGGCATTTTTCGAAGCCTTAACGTGTTGAGATGTTTCATCCTATCAGACCAAATTCTGAGAGGCTATTGACCGTCCCCTCCCCCTTCGCAGTAGTATACTGCATGATGTTGGTGCGCAGAAGAGTTTTGCCAGAGCATTGCCTTTTTCCAAATATGACTGATTGGGCTGTTGTTTGGCATGAGGGCTGTTGAGCCTGTTGTAAGATGCAACTTTTCAAGATTTCCCAACTAAAACACTTGGGGGTGAGGAAAAGTGGAAATGTTATTCATAAATCACCTTTCCTAGAGAGATAGTCATATTTTTTGTGTTAACATTGAACATGGACCCTCAAACATATCCATCGTTACATTGAATATCATGTGATATCCCTACACTTGCAAAGTCATTCACATCCAGTGTGAGGGATTGAGAGGAATAGGTGTGGGGAAGAGACATACCCAAAAGTTTCTGCTCAGTATGTGCAGTAGACATACTGACGGAGTTACAGTTTACAGGGTGGTTGCAATGCCCCCCCCCCCCCCCCCCCCCCCCCCCCCTCATTCCCAGTGGCAACATTTCAAAGGTCCATAGGCGAGTTTTTTTCTTTTCAATCACAAAAATAGTAAAGTAGGACTTTTCCTTCATCACACCTAATCTTCGACTTTACTTTGCTTGTTTCACTCTGTGACATATATCCCGTTCATCCAAGTTTGCACTCCAAACAAACAAATCAGGAGTTCGGATAGTAGCAGACTGAATTGTTTGTCACCTTATCTGAATATTCAATGTGACAGTTTCATGGTTTGCTAGCTGTTGACCGTGTTCAAAGAATGCAATAGCTTTGTGACATAGTTGTCACAACATCAAATAATGTTATAGCATCACGGGCAATTGGGGTCATCTACTAAATTTTAAAATATTTTTCACTTGGGAGCACCATGACAAGATTTTAGTCTCTTCACCATTAATGAACATGTCAAGAATGGGAATTTCTATCCATCTGTGAATAATAGTTATGAAATAAACAATCAAATACAAGTATTAATTGCGACTTGAGTTTATTGAAAGCACCAAGTACAGTCCTCTTGCTGCAATGTCACCAGATTCAAGTATTGCATTTATTCACCACAAATATGCTGTGATATCACTAGGATAACAAAACAAATTGGTGCTTTTTCTAGCAACTGGATCGCAAGTAGAAATATGCAAGAACAAAGCACACATACTTATTTACATATGAAAATGCGAATTTACATGCAAGGAGTTTGTCAAACTGAAACACAACCAGCTATGGTACTTTCAAGATACATTTGGCATGGCAAAGTACTGTCAACCAGAATGAAAACATTTCATGGTTCCTTGCTGCTGCTCATTGATTTGTTTAACAGGGAACACTCCAAGTATGTAATGATGAAGCAAGATCAATAACAGCCTTGTTAAGTTATTAATCATACAAAGCCACACCTCCTCATAAATACACACTTTATCAATAGCAACACACATCGCCATGTGTAGGCTACCTACCAATAACACACTCACCTATGATGAAACTGTGACTTATGATTGTCTAGTTATTGCAATTTGAAGTTTTTTATGTTTGACCATGTCACCTTATTAACATTTATGATATGAGCACCAAAATCAATATGGTTCATCAACTCATTATGAACCACCCATGGGTGCACCCACCAAGTATGGTGTTGATCAATCATTCCCTTGTTCAGTTATCGTGCATACAATTTAAAATGTCACACACATACACACACTGATCTGACTACAAAGGTTCCTTTGCTTCCAGCAAGGAATGAAACACTACAAAATGCCATACACGAAATGCCTAAAACTTTATTAAGTTTGCTGTTGTGTTTTGATCCAGGCACAATGCAACAAGATATTTCTTGTTTAATTAAACAAAGAGGTCTTTGCATACTCACTGGACAGCAAGGGAAATGTTAACTGACTGTCAAGACTGACTGAAACCACAGAATGTCTGATATACAATGGTTGTATTTCATTTACGACAATGTTCAGAAAACAGCATAATATGAACCCTGCTGAGTGCAATTTTTTGGTCGACCCACCTTACCGAAACTGTACACAACAGTAGATCCCAACCCCTAACACAAACCCACCCATATCATAATGGTGCGGTCCAAAGTCATTGCGCAAGCGCAATAGCATCACGTCGTCCAATTCTACGGACGGAGAAAGTTGACTATTAATACGAACAAAACATTTTTTTCCGTGAAAAATATGTTTACACAATGGTTTCAGTCAGTTTTAAACGTGTTTCCAGATACACTCTGATTACAACAATTGTATTTGATGGTATTTTAAACTTGTTGTCTTGAGTTGTCGTGAAATGGGCCTGTTGACGCTAATTAGTATGACCGCCAAACAAGGAATACAATCACTGCAGTTTACAAAATCATTACAAACTAGGAGGGCTTCCAATTTCATCCACAAAAATCCATCAAAAACATGTAGCCTTAGTGCAGAATAACATGTTATGTGAGAACTTGGTAATCTTTTTCAAAGTTGCAGACAATACGCTGCACATTGTTAGACGGTGACATAGGGCAAACAATGGGGCATTAGACATATTGTGAAAATCACCTTTGGGTGTGCACGACCCCCCTACCACTTGGATCCACCAGTAAAAAATTTAAGTATTACTCCTAGGCCCTAGGATACTATTAATTATTAAAATACGAGAGTGAATGGCTTTGACACTGACGGTACAGCTTACAGGCCTAGGCTATGTAAGGCTAACAGTGCACAGTTACATGAATTCCTAACATGCAGTTACTAGTAATATAGTAGCATACTACTACTACTAGTAGCATACTAGTAATAGGTAGGCTGTATCGAAATTCGGACTTCTTCATCACTTCCTAAGCGACCTCTCGCCATATCTGTATACTGAATGTGAGCAATACTCCTTCAACTTAACTATACACGCTTGGAGTTGGGCTGCAATTCGCCATTCTTCTCGACTACGCTTTGCACTATGTTTTCATCTACGGGCGCAGACATCTTGATTAGGGGTGCTTGGCAGCGATTGGCTGAACCCCTAAACCTTCTCTAATATCTATTTTGATTGGTGCTAACATATTGTGACCCCCGTCACCCTCCTCTTCTCGTGCAATGACAAGTTCTCTGTTTTAAAATTAATGCCAGAGACTCCCTTTTTTTGGTGGAATGGAATAGGCCTAATCTTATAGTTGAAATTTTTTAGAACTGCAGATGCCTTACAGCAACGTACAAATCAATAATGTAAAGTTTTGCACAGTCAGCATATCAAGGTACTGTCAGCACATTCTAATATTTTTAGATCTGCCTTCAATCTCTAACGGCTTGTTGGTCTAGTGGCATGATTCTCGCTTAGGGTGCGAGAGGTCCCGGGTTCGATTCCCGGATAAGCCCCGTGATATTTTTGCGCACGTTCTCTCCATTTTTTCTATGATCTGGAATTATATATACGAAGGCGTGCCCTTCAAATGCTACAATGTTGAAATTTCGAATCTATTTAGCATGATTAAATCTTGAGTTTAGACAGCCATAGGTATAGCATTTAAAATTTAAAGCGAGGAATAACTGACTTGTCACCCATATTTTGTTTCTTACACTCAGGGGAAGATTTGGCGATTGTACACTTTGAAGAAAATGATCCCATTTGCTCAGAGGTTTAACCAAACTTTTCATCGTTGGGGAGGAGGGGGAGGGGTAAAGACTTCGATTAGAAAAACTTAAAATATGAGAAATGGTACATTGGTGGCATGTTGACATTTGGGTTCAGTATTCCGTCCTTTCAATTGCTTTGTCCGAAGTTCTCATGGTCTATGATTTACTATAAGTATGGCATAAGAGTTCGATTGGTGAG
>KN888446.1:19249-31378 GCA_000934455.1 Apostichopus parvimensis | reverse complement strand
GCTTCACCTGACAGAAGGTGGGAACATTAAATCAGTTGTTCAGAATTGTCTCAATATGGACCAAACACATGCAAGTTTTTTTTTTTTTCAAAGGTTTTGGGGGTGGGGGGATGGGAATGGGATTAGTTACTGACATCCTATGCAAACATTCTCCACCTAACCTCAGATTCTACAGTAAAGTTTTGCCAATTCAGAAACTGATTTGATAAGAGCAAGCTCAAACCTCTAGATGGGCTCCTTGATCTAGTTTCCTGTGCAGTCTTTGGACGCTGCCGGCGACCATCTTAGGAGCCACTGATATGTAGCAACCTCTTGCACCATCAAAGGCGATGAGGGGGGTCTCCTGACCGTAGATGAATTCACCAAATAACTTGAGTGATGTGATCCTGATGGAATCCATGGCCAACATCTGGAAGAAGGTGGAGTAGACATATCAGTGAGTTATGCTCTGGGTTTAAAAGTGAAGAAATCTTTTTACTGTCTCATCAGATCTTAACTTATCATCAATATCCATATATGCTTAATGCTAATCTCAAAGCTTCGTTTGTGACATAATTACAGAGTCAAAGACCAGCAGCGTATTTAGTACTGATATGTTCTGTTTTTAAAAGCAAACAATTATGCAAATTTGATATTCATTTATTCTAATATTCATTGACAGATGCTGAACAAACAAATCCTATCCATCCCATCTCTTGCCCTACCTCAACAAACAATTCAATGAGATAAAAAGATAAGACCAGCTCACCTTGTCAACATTCTTAGAAACGTAGAGAGGTTTGAGAGGCAGAGCTAGTAAAGGCACAAAACCAGACAACATGTGGTCTTCTGGAAGCAAAATCTCTTCAGAATCTATATCAAATACAAAAGAAAGAAGAAGTTAAACAAATTTATCAAATGTGTCATAAGACACTAAGTGAATCCAATATATAATGACTTTTATATGTTTTTTTTATTTTGTAAACATCAAGCTGTTTTGAATATCTACAAATCATATTTAGTTATATCAAGTTAAGACTTTTATCCCAAAATGTTTTTTCACAAGTAACATATTATTTTTTAGTTACATATGTGGAGTGTTAGCTCAGTGGTTAACTCCGGTGCCTTTCAATCATAAGGTCCCCGGTTCGAGTCACTCCAAGATTATTGTATGTCGTCCAGTTACAGACTTGTTGACAATTGACAATTCATAATCATGGACGTTAAATATGAATCTAAGAGACTGACTTCGGTTTTGGAATATTTCATTATCCTAAGTGATTTGAGAAATATAAAAATAAAGAATATGTTAACGTTACCTTCACACTCTGGCATAAAGTCTACTCCAAATTCTTCATAATCTTTCAAAATGTTTAAGAACGATGCAACTGTTTCCCAAACATCTGTTGTGGAACTATTGTAGAAAAATAAAAAAACATACAAGGTTAAACAAAAAGAGGGACAATGGAGGGAAAAAAAACACATAAGGGGGAAATTAAGTAAGGCATAAAATAGTTATTTATTGAAAGAATTAGAAAAAAGCATGAGTTAGAGTTACTCAACCATGTCAAAACTCCAACCTGGTTTACTTGTCACAAATTCAACATTTCACCTGAGTGACACAAGTCATAACTAAGAAAAACAAATCATTCTTGACTGACCAATTCATATCTGACTAACAGAAGTTATACCTCACTGACACACGTCATTCCTGAAAGAACAATTGATATCTGACTAACAGAGGTCATTCCTCACTCACACAAGTCATTCTTGACTGAGCAATTCATATCGGATTAACGGAAGTCATAACTCACTGACACAAGTCATTCTTGAATTAACAATTGATATCTGAATAACAGAAGTTATACCTGACTCACACAAGTCATTCTTAAATGAACAATTCATATCTGACTAACAGAAGTTATACCTGACTCACACAAGTCACAAATGACACAAGTCATATCTGACGGATGTATCATACCACAGTGACACAAGTCAAGTTCTATTTGATACACTGTCTGTGATCCAAGGCATACGTGACTGACCTACGCTAAACCTTGTTATGTAAGACAGTCTGTGATACAAGTTGTACTGGGTGTTCATGCTGTCTTGTGACACTGAAACGAGCACGTCAACCATCACAACAATCATTTTTCAAATGCAACTGTTATAACAAGTACTAAATGATCACATTCTTGTCATTTCCAAGCCCTAGACTTAGCAAACGATGTTTTGTACTCACACTAAGTGCTCTTCGTTTACAGTCGGCGGTGGATTCCAAAGACCTGGATGACACATCATCCAATCAGCAAAGACCTTGACAGCTGGCAGCATCTCATGAAGATCCTCACAAAGGCACTGGTCCGGTCTGGTCTGCTTCTGCAAGTCTTCTGTGGAGGAGGGGGGAGGGGAGAGTCACATGGATGGATAGAAACACAAACATTAATCAAACAGCAAGACAAATAAATACAGTGAAAGCAAGACACAGAGTGATTGGTGGATTAACACCTACTGGAACAGAGGCAATTCTCTGATTATTAAAAGGTAAGTTAAGGTTCCTATGAAACGATCTCCAACACCTTCTACTCTTTGGATCCAACGACACTGACAATGACCTTGTGTGATGAATATCAATTTGATATGAAATCACTAGTTTCTTGAATCCTGTGTTTGTGAAACACTTACAGTGGTAATGTCATTGTTGATGTGTTTTCTTAAACCCTGTGTATGTGACAGACTTAAGATGGTTATGTTGCATAGAACTTGTTGTGTTCTGATCCTCACTGCCGTTTTGTGTTGTAATTTTTCTTGTTATTTTCATAACCAATTTTATTAATACCAAATGTAGTTGTGAGGATGTGTCTGAACTACCTTGAAACATTCTCTGGGTAATATTTATGAAGGAACGATGGAAGGAGAGATCGATGCCAGAATCTCATCAATATCTTAGATGAATAGGAGAAAAATGATGCATAAAAGCTTGAGATAATGAATAAATAAAACACTTACTTTTAAGATATTCACTGCACCTCTGTACCAGAATAATGAACATATCTAGTCCCAGTTGAACTGAAAGCTCTTGAAGGTATGGCCTGAGGTCATCAGATGCTGTCCTCTCATCTGAAAATAAACACAAAGATGGAGACTTCTTCAGGACTGGAAGGGTGACACTGGTCACAATACCAATTTGATAATTATGACAGTCTAATATTTTAACATGTGCTTTCTACCATTACACCACACTTTGCTGTTTTCTACCTTTACACCTACAGTCATGGGAACTGAGAGCCAGTTTCAGGCCCCACGGATAATTATATCCCTAGGTCTCCACGTTCCCTTCAGTTCATTTGCTATTTTAATTGACTTAATTTCTAGTTTACTGTATATTTCCATTGTACTTTTATAATTGTAAACATGGAAAACACTTTATTCAAATGCAAATGAATGACAATGTATAACATAATTCTTTCTCATATGTTCCACTGCCCCCCTATGTAAACCTGTGCCCAGGTGCTTTAGCTCCTACTCCCCCTCCACCCCCCCGATCTTTCTCTCTCTCTCTCTGCATACCATTCTTCTTCAGCTTTAGGTCAGTCATCCACCTTACCTTACCTTGACTCCTCTCACAGTCCTTACCTTTGACATTTGTATTTTCAACTGCAAACATATTGATAGCCATTAGCTGCAAGAGTCTGTTACTGGTGATGGGAGTTGGAGTCTGGCTTAGCAAAGCGCTAAATTCCTTCAACAGATTCCCCACAGCATGAGAGAATGCCTCCATTCTGATAGTAAACAATTACAAGAAATAAATAAAAATAGAAAATGTTACAACCAAACTGGACACAAGTCACATGATCATTCATCAACAACATGAAATAACAATACACGCAAAGACTACTGATCCTCAAAAAAAAAAATGTTGCTTTTCTTTGATAACAAATCTATTATTCCCTGTTGGACCTCTAGCGAGGTCGATCAGGAGTTAAACATCTTTATTACATTACATACGAAGAAATCATTGAGATTTTAATTGCAGTTCCATCACAAATATCAGAATCACAGCATCATTGTGTGTGTGCTTTGCTTCCATGGTGCCCCTCAAGTTTCATCCATGAGGCTGTACAGCCACCCACCCCCCCCACCCTATTATTCTGCCTAAATTGGCTCTTTTGAAACAATTACTATGTGATATATTGAAACCGTTCATAATACATGATGAACACATTTTGAAGTTACTTTACTTCTCATATATGTGACTTTACTAGTGGCAGGTTTTCAGGACAATCAATTTATTTCTCCATCCAAATACTGCACCCTTCACAGAATGCTGCAGAATACACTCTAAATGGTTTGGATATAATCAATGACAAAACAGAAGAAAGCTTACCCAATCTTTGTAAACAGTTTCCCGTGAACATTCAGAAAGCTGAGAACAAATCTCTTATTCAACTGCGACAAAAGAAAAGAAGGAATTGGTTTCAGAATTCAAGGCCTCATGCATTCCCATTTATCAACCTCCGAGAAGAATTTTGAGGAATGCTGCACTACTAGTAAGGAGCTAATGAATAACATGTGCATGCAAAAATAATGTATAACTTTATTCAAAGAAAAGGAAACGACATTAGCTTAATATTTATATTTCCATGGGGGTCCCGTGGTTATACCCCCCCCCTCCCTGATGTACCCTTTCTTCAGGCTAGCATCTATGCATTACCTCAGCTGGGGGCATCTTTATTCAGTTCCCTCTCACTGCTTCCCTTTCCCACCCCCGACCTCCCATTCCTTCAGGCCAGCATCTATGCATTACCTCAGCTGGTGGCATCTTCTTCAATTCCCTCCCATTTCTCCCCCCTCCCCTGACCACCCTTTCATCAGGCCAGCATCTATGGTCAGCCGGGGGCATCTTCTTCAGTTCCCTCTTACTGCTCACCCCCCCCCCCCCACCACCGACCACCCTTTCATCAGGCCAGCATCTATGCATTACCTCAGCTGGGGTCATCTTCTTCAGTTCCCTCTCACTGCTCTCTTCATCACTAAGTTGTTTCTCTTCCTCCATATCATGAGGTTTCGCCCCTGCTCTGGTACCATCGTAATGGATCCAGATTTCCTTCCGGTTACCCCCGTCATCTCCTCCCCTTTGTCCCCTCCTCTGCGGAGGTTGATGGAGACGAGACTCCTTCTCCTTCTTCAGTCGTAGAACTTCTTGCTCTTTGTGTTCGATCTGAAAATGAAACGAGAGACAAAACCGATCCAGGATATTTAGTATTCAACTTGCAAGTCCTCATCGATCACACATAACACATTACCGAGAGAAAAATAAAGATAAAATATCATATTTGCTCAAATTGGAGCAGTATATATTCCGATGTTACCTTCTAATTTCAACCATTGTTATTGTGAATTGACCATGCCTGGAGTTAAGAAGAATATATTGAGCAAACAAATCATATTTCTCTTCCCAATAATTGGTCTCATTTAACTGAAACAAAAGTACCCTTTTAATGGTGTGCAGTGTATCTTCAAACTCACAATTTGTAAAGACAAAATACAAGAATCAGCAAAACGCATTCCACCAAATGCTAAACATCAAACTTGGGCAACATTTTGCAATATCTGACTTTACATTGAAGTATAGAAGTTTTGATCATGAGATTTACATATATACAGAAAGATGTGTGCAGTACTGCAATTGAGAGTAACGTATGGTTAACAATGGGCAATACATACAAGAGTACATTGGTTGTGAGGAGACAGGTAAGTGAGGAGTCTTCCATATCAATTCATTTGTTTTCAATAAAATCTTTGTTCACCTTCTTTCTAACTTCCTCAAATAAAGTCATCAAGCTCTCCCTGGCTGTGATAAATGGGTTGCTAGCTGCCAAGCTTCTCATGTAGAAATAGACTGCATCCAATTTCCTTCTCTGTTGGTAGGATGGAAGATGAAGATAAAACATAAAACACATATTAATATACACATGCTATAAAATGCATTGACTAATGCATTTTATATACACATGCTATAACATGCATTGACTAATGCATTTTATATATAAACACATGCTATAAAATGCATTGACTATTGCATTTTAAATACACATGCTATAAAACGCATTGACTAATGCATTTCATTTACACACGCAATAAAATGCAATGACTAATGCATTTTACATACACATGCTACAAAATGCATTGACTAATGCATTTTATATACACATGCTATAATATGCACTGACTAATGCATTTAATATACACATGCTATAAAATGCATTGACTAATGCATTTCATATACACATGCTATAACATGCATTGACTAATGCATTTAATATACACATGCTATAAAAGGCATTAACTAATGCATTTAATATACACATGCTATAAAATGCATTGACTAATGCATTTAATATACACATGCTATAACATGCATTGACTAATGCATTTAATATACACATGCTATAAAATGCTTCGACTAATGCATTTTATATACACATGCTTTAAAATGCATTGACTAATGCATTTAATATACACATGCTACAAAATGCATTGACTAAAGCATATTATATACACATGCTATAAAATACATTAACTAATGCATTTAATATATATATATAATATATTTAATATACACATGCTATAAATTGCATTGACTAATGCATTTAATATACCACATGCATGATACAAAATGTATTCATTGAAATTTTAAAGTGCATACCAAAACTTTAACAAACTGTTCATCAAGAAACAGACAATCTTTTGTGTCCTGCAGAATGTGAAAATAAGTAAGAAGGACAGACAGACTGTCATGACACAGAGTAAAGCTTGTACACTCATGTTGGTAGAAACATACTTACAGTGTAGAGAGCTAGGATGGCTAGTTGGTTGTATGGTTTCCCATTTCTTGGAGCTAACCTTTGAGCCTTCGTATACCAGCTGTTGATAAAATATTTGAGTTTAAAGTTTAAAATGGTGTATGGGAAATTAACATACATCATATATAAATGTTGTAGTGAACCTTCTCTGCCATGGACACACCTCACCCATAACTGCTCTAACTATGCCTCTAACTATGCCACACCTTTAACACACAATACATTAAACCTTAATGTACTCTTATGTACATTGATACAACACATTATCAGCTCTTATCGCTATGTAACAACCATTTCTTGTCTAATTGCAAAATAACTTTAGCTCTATTGCTACAGCACATGAAACCCTTCCGTTTAGCTTCACCTGTAAGTCATGCACTGCCTAGACTTCCAACTGTATTATACCTTCACCTGTAACTGTTATGTCAAACCTCACTGCACCAGTAACTGTTACATCAAACCTCACTGCACCTGTAACTGTTACGTCAAACCTCACTGCTACAACACATCTCATCACTAACTGATGCAACACAAATTACCTAGACTGCTGCAGTAGATCTGTCACTGTAACTGCTTCACTACTTCTTACCTTCAAACGATACACATCATACATCACTCCTAACGGCAACACTATATATCATACCTAGCTGCTACACCACAGTTCACATCTCTAGGGGTTCAAAATCTCCCTCTAATTGCTACATCACACATAATGCTATGCCACTTCTCACTCCTAAAAAAACTAGAAAAATTACGCCTATCACATGTAGCAGTGATAAAAACATACCTTCTTGCTCTTCCATAGCTGCTAGTTCCATGAGCTTGTTCTTTGTATCTCGCAATATCACCCAAAGCTATCATACATCTCTGAGCACTGAGTATTGCCAGTTTTATCTGTGAAAGAACAAAACTCTTTAAGTTACAAGTGTCTCATAACAACTCTATTCAGTTTTTATCATTTAAAATGAGATATACCTCCATCTCAGTACATTGATTAAAAACAAAATTTCCTCCTGATAAGGTTCAGATAATACAATCATTCTCAACATTATGATATCACCATTTATGATGTGTAAAAAAATATAAAAAATTCCAAATATTATTTTCTTCTCTTCCCATCTGGAATACCAATATGAAGAATTGTATAACTTCTGACTGGTCACTTCTTATGGTATGTCCAAGAGAATATTTGCAATACTCCGAACTTTGCTCCTATAACACCTCCAATTATTTTATTAAGGTGTGGGTTGTAGAGATAGATCTTGTGGATTACATGACACACACTTATATACAATTCAAGAGGTCACCAATGGAATCAACTAACCGTTCTCCTGGGTTCCTCGTGTAACGGATCCAAGCCGGTCTTGGTGTCTAACTTAAAGCAGTATGTTGATTGCAGTTTCTCTAACAATTCTTCATAGAATGTCGACCCCTGAAAAAAAGATCAAAAATACGAAGAAAAACAAAAGTTTGTGATAGAAACGACTTGCAGAGATGTCAGTACAAGGTCAGTAAAAAACAGAGGCTGCAATAGTCTGACAATATAATGATCATAAAAGTTGACACTCAGGTCGCAATTGCTCTTATGCTTTGTTTTTCGAGTTTTAAAAAATAAATTCTAAGTCGGTTTCCATTGTTCATTTACTAAATATATAAATAACCAAATCTCTTTTGACACCCCTTACCCTGCTGCTATCTGGGTTGAAGTCCATGTAGGGATGGCCACCAATAAAGGACCGCACCGATCAATCAGTACTTATGGTCAGGGCCTGCACAACCCAGAGGCGGTCACTGGCTCAAATTCTCCTCTACCCAAAAATTTCTTTGCACTTCTGCAGTTTCTTTTAAAATTTCAGTCAGTTTCCCATTTTGTTTACATTTAAAATTGATCTGACCTACAGCATCAAGGAATGGTAAAATCTTACATTTTGCAGTAGTTCCACCATTGCATCTTTGTAGGTAATATCCTGTGCATATTCCTCTTTCTTCATCAGTTCACATAGCTGGTAATAGGCATTCTTCCACAACAACTGCTCAATGTTGTATTGGGTGGAGATCTGGAGATCCAGTAGGACGATGCCCTCGTACAGCTTTTCCAACTCTTTCCTGACGTTTGGAAGAAGGAGAAGGAGGAGGATGAGGAGGTGGAGAAGAAGGAGAAGGATAAGGAGAAGAAGAAGAAGAAGACAATTGTGAGAGCTATTGATGTGGTAAGTACAAGAATGTCTATTCACACAATGATTAGCTTGCTTGTAGCAACCTCCTGAAAATGAATATAATTTAATACTTCAAGAGCTTCTGGTTAGTTTGATAAGAATGGCTTTTTCAAAATAATTGGTAAACAAGTGGCAGTTTCTTAATAGAGACATGTTTCAGGGCTCACAGTTGAAAGATGTCCGTATTCCTGAACGAAATATACTTAGATACCAGGCTTGCTTTAATTCTGTTAGATACTAATTAAAACTCAACTAGTAATTCACAGGCATCAAGACACCTCACAAGCTGATTATACACATTGTCATAGATATATCTAGCTGAGTTGATCCCTAGACTATTCCAGCTTAAAAGACTCAGAAAAAATTCTGTGTTAAAATTCTGATGAAAATCTAAGCAATCCATGCTTCTTACACAAACTTGCGGCTTTGCGGCTTTGATAAGCCAATGATGGCTTCTTCGCAAGTTCCTGCTTGCAAGAGGATCTAAAATACATACATACATACAAACTACACTAAATTTTACAACATACCAATCTCAGATCTCCCTTTGTCTTTACACAATGGCCTATCTGTCTTGACATTTAAGTCTGAAGGTCTTGATGATAAAATGTCTTGTTTTATAATGAGCTAACTAGGCCTACCACTGAGTGAGCAGATTTTATTGACTTACCTGATACTGAGCACTGTCTGTAGGTTCTCCTTGGAATGAATACCTTGGACGACAGCATTGCTAAAGTCTGTTTCCTTGTTAGCAGCTTCCAGAACTACTTGCATGGCCGCCTGCTCTTTGGCTCTCTTGCCATGCATTAGTGCTATCTGTTGAGGGTCAAAGTTCATACTTTGAGCAGGGGTGTTGTAGTACCCGTATGGTACACTCTGTGACGGTGGTTGCATGGATGTTGGTGGGTACCCATAAGACGATTCGGCTTGGTCGGCCCAGGACTGAGTTGAATTCTGTTGGTAACCCTGATACTGTACCGGTGGGTAGGCACTGGGATCGTAGCCTTGGTAGCTGGTACCGTACTCGTAACTTCCCCGGTCGACCGGTGAACTCTGTGTTTCAGAGTCAGAATCAAGAAACACCAGCTGTGTGCTTGGTGGCTTCTGCTCCAGAGCTGGTCGTTGGTTCGGTTTACTCGGATCCCACAGCCTGCTGTCCTTTTGCTTGTCCTTGGGTTTGGGACTTCGCGCCGGACTCTGAGCTCTCCCCGGCGAATTTGTCTTGTGAGTGACCTCTCGGTGACCCCTGGTAGTGGAATTCTCGGGTATAGCCTTGGGACTACTCCTACCTCCCAGATGGAGTATGCCCCCTCCTCCTTTAGTATGCCGTTCTTCGTGCCTATCAGAATCATAATCATCGGAGCTTCTGGAGTTTCCCGATTCTCGTCTGAGGCGAGCGACTCGCGAGTCGCCTTTCCTTAGAGGTGTGCTCCAGGCTTCCTCTGAACTCTCTGAATCTTGCCTCAGTCTGCTCCTAACAGGTCCTCTTCCTTTCACTGGTTTTGTCCTGTACTCCGGTTCCTTCCCTTGCATTTTGTCTTCTCGTGATGGTGGCCGTCTCTCGTGTCTGACTTTGCTCTCAGCGTTCCTCTCTCCTACCCTGCCTTGTCTGGCAATCCTTCCTTCCTTGTCTCCGTTGTATTTCTTAGGATCGATCACCTCCTCATCCCAGTAAAATTCTTCTTCCCCGACCTCTGGAGTCTCAAACTTTGGATTTCTTGGACGTCTCAGCTGCTGCTCTTCCTCTCTTTCCAATCCCTCCTCCTGCCTGGTCTTCCCGCTTCTCGTCCGGGACGATATCACCATGGTCTGAAGCTGATAGTCGGCTCTCTCCATCTCGGGGTCCCAGTTGTCCGACTCTGAGGCAAATCTCCCAAAGTTTTCAAGCTTATCATTTCCTGAGGAACTGCCACTGTCGTATTTTTCTCTAGCTTTTAGGAGGGTGTGCAGCTTACCCCTGGGGCCTTTTGATTTATCCCCACCCCTTCCAGGTTGACCTCCCTTTGGCCTATTTGATTCATGAGACGCATTAGGACCCTCAGATTCAAGTCCTTCTGTTGCTGGTAGTGAAGATGTGTTGAACCTGCATGTTATTTTTGTATTCCCTCCGAGGTGGGCTTTCCATGTCTCCCCATCCTCTTCACCATCTTTCAGTTCATCTGTGTCATTGTTAACAGACCCTCCCTCTTGTGGCCTCACCCCTGCTTCTTTTTCTTCAGTCACCTCTTCATCTGGTATAACCCTCTGCTCTCTTTGGTGGTTCTTGCTCCTGGAGAATACCCTACTCTGAACATCTCCAACATGTTGACCTCTATGGTCATTTTTCTTTGGCCTGTTGTTGTAGGAGTAGACATTTGTATCCTGAGCTGTAGTGTGGTTCTTTGCTTCCGTCACCATGGCATCCGCATCTAGGAACAATTCCTCCTCTGAGTCACCATTTTTGGACTTTGACCCTGCGAGAGGGGATGACTCTGGAGTGATCTTCTTGGTTGTAGCATTGGCAGCTATAGAAGCAGCTTGTCTAACACGGGGACCAAACTTCCTACCGGGGGGAGTTGTTTTCAATCCACTATCAGCCATGAGGTCACCAAAATCATTCTGTGGCCTATGGAGAGCTTTTGCCGGCTGTGTTTGGTTGGATGTCTGTTGGTTGGATGGCTGTTGGTTGGATGGCTGGTGCCTGTCAGTAGTGGTGGGCTTTCCTTCTTCTGTCGGTTGACCTTTGCCTTGCCTCCTTTGGCCTGGCCTATAAATGACCTGGTCAGGCCTCCTACTCCTCTTATCTTGGCGGGACACCGGGGCAACATCAACACTCTCATTGTCCATGGTTTGGGCATCTGTTTGAAAAGAACGTTTAACATCGATATGAAACTTGGAACACTTTCTGGGGAGAACTTTACAAGATTTACATTGCTACTCTGTGTAGTTTGGGCAAAATCTAGACACAACACAGAGAAAGACTATATATGGGTCTGTTCACGTTAAAGCGCCCAAATTAGCATAAATGGCATTTGGAGCATCGTGACAAAATAATTAGAGATTCTAGAGATACAAATATTATCCCCATG
>KN888445.1:22271-40860 GCA_000934455.1 Apostichopus parvimensis | reverse complement strand
TCTGCAAATCAAGATAAGAGGTCGTCGCCTCAACCACAGACCACAAGCCCCGGTCTCTCTCTGAAACGCCCAACGACCCTAGAGTACAGTGACGATGACTTTCATTCGTTATCGAGGCGAACACCGGTATCGGCCTCGGCTGATTCCGTTAAAAGCAAGCCTTCACCCCAGATGGCGAGTGGTGCCAGTGAGCATCGGTATACCCCTGATTTTACAGATACCTCAAGGTCGAATCACTCGGAGGGAAGAAAACAGAGGTCTGTTAGCAAGATGCCAGAGTCGGAAAACTCTCTGAGAAGTGAAGATGGCAGGTAAAAATATAGAAGAAAAATGTGACTAGCAACTGATTTTATGGGTATCAAGCAATGAGATATTATCAAATGAAGTACCATAGAAAAGGCTCAACCTGCTAATTGAGAAACAAATTGAAGTTGATATTTAATGCAACTGATTTCATGGGTATCTTCCAATGAGATATTATCAAATGAAGTATCATAGAAAAGGCTCAACCTGCCAATTGAGAAACAAATTGAAGTTGATATTTAATGCAACTGATTTCATGGGTATCTTCCAATGAGATATTATCAAATGAAGTATCATGGAAAAGGCTCTTCCTGCTAATTGAAAAAAACAAATTGAAGTTGATATTGAATGCACCGAAAGAGGAATATCCAGTGGTATCTGTTTAAAGGACCAAAAACATCCAAGTTTCCTATTCGAAATTTTTAAAATAGTTGATCCACAGATGCAATGTCAAAAGAGTGTAGCAGCATCATTTAAATTTTCCCATCGTGTCTTCTGACCATTTACAGAGCAGGGAACAAAACATTGCTATGAAGTTCTTAGTAACAAACTTGCTTTTGTCATAATTCTAGGCTAGTAGTTTGAGCTCCCCTGCTCACCCAAACCCCATGGGTATTACATTAACAATTATTAAAGGTGTTTAAGGTAAACAACACCTTGAGGTTGTTCTGTTTCCTATGTAGGAAGTGCAGATATGTTGGACTGCATCTTCCACATATAGAGGGCTTTATTGGGGAATTTCTTTTGTTTTATTTTGTTTTGTTCTGTTGTGCTTTCTTGGTCAAATTTTAATCTCGGACGGCATTACCTACGGGTTTACTTTTTACTTACGTACCCACTGATAAACATATCATCTGTTTTTTTCCACCCATACGCAGGAGATCTGCCATGTCACCTCATTCGTATCCATCCAGTCCTGGGAACACTGCCAGCATCAGTGGCGTTGTGAGGACACCACTCGGTACCCCGTCAGCATCCTCACAGTCGAGACGGACGGTCATGAGCTCCCCCTGTAGCTTGCCTCTGTCACCTACTCATGAGAAACCCACATCCAGCAAGTCCCCACAGAGTGATCCAGGCCAGCTGGAAGTGAGAAGGTCACCGTTGGGGTCAAACCTCTATTCGTCGACTGACGAAGAAGTCCCAAGATCCGTTCGGTCCAGGAAAAAGAGAGGACGGCGCTCTCCGTCGTCAAGGAGGTCTCCTATGAGTCCAGATACTCACAGAAGTTTCCTACCGATCAGCAGCCCAGTTGTCCCACCGGCTACAAACCCGAGTCCGGCCTTTAAGGTGAGAGTAGTGAATGAGCAGATGGAAATTATTTCACTTTGTACGATTTGATAGAAAACAGTCACAATGTGAAATAGACCTTTACTGGACATGGAAAGGAATTTTTCAGTCTTATTTAAGAGTAAATCTATGTATACAATTCAACAAATTAAATTTTTTACAATCCCTTGAACTTTTTGAAAGATTGGCTACACAAAACTAGATTACAATGTGTTGGTTAACAAACTAAAATTTCTCTTAAACTTTGAACGTTGATACTTTGATTGCAACAAAGCCCAAGGTCTCTTAGGTGTTTGAGAGAGATTTTATCAGCTGTAATTTTTATTAAAAGTGGAAGTAAAAGAGATGGATAATAAATTAAATATGTGATAAGATGTCCTATGGAAAAACTGATGGTATGTTGTCAGTAAAGCCATCCCCTTTGACAAGCTTTTGTCATAACCTATGGCAACCTTGTATCCACCTGTCATTATTTGGTATAACCTCTGGCAACACTGTATCCCCTGTCATTATTTTGGTATAACCTATGGCAACACTATCCCCTGTCATTATATTGGTATAACCTATTTACAACACTGTATTCCCCTGTCATTATTTTGGTATAACCTATGGCAACTGTATCCCCTGTCATTATTTTGATATAACCTATTACAACACTGTATTCCCCTGCCATTATTTTGGTATAACCTATGGCAACACTGTATCCCCATGTCATTATTTTGGTATAACCTATGGCAACACTGTATTCCCCTGTCATTATTTGGTATAACCTATGGCAACACTGTATACCCTGTCATTATATTGGTATAACCTATTACAACACTGTATTCCCCTTTCATTATTTTGGTATAACCTAAGACAACACTGTATTCCCCTGTCATTATTTTGGTATAACCTATGGCAACTTTGTATTCCCCTGTCATTATTTTGGTATAACATATGGCAACACTGTATTCCCCTGTCATTAGTTTGTTATAACCTATGACAACACTATTCCCCTGTCATTATTTTGGTATAACCTATGGCAACACTGTATTCCCCTGTCATTATTTTGTTATAACCTATGGCAACACTGTATCCCCCTGTCATTATTTTGGTATAACCTATGACAACACTGTATTCCCCTGTCATTATTTTGGTATAACCTATGGCAACTTTGAATTCCCCTGTCATTATTTTGGTATAACCTATGACAACACTGTATTCCCCTGTCATTAGTTTGGTATAACCTATGACAACACTATTCCCCTGTCATTAGTTTGATATAACCTATGACAACACTATTCCCCTGTCATTATTTTGTTATAACCTATGGCAACACTGTATTCCCCTGTCATTATTTTGTTATAACCTATGGTAACACTGTATTCCCCTGTCATCTTTTTCAAAGTAAGCTTGATAATGATACAAATATCATGATAGTGTATGTATAGACTATACAGCTGCAAACCAACTGTGCCTTGTATAGCATTGTTGGGGTCTGCACTCAACATCTGGGTGTAGTCCTACCATTAGTCTGATTACAAATCAAATCATTGCTCATGAAGTTAACTGCCAAGCTGTAACCCTGATGAAATTTATTCAATATATATATGGGCTAATTTCGAACACTGAATTGTATGTATATATTTCTCTCTTTTAATAGCAGCATCATTATCTTTTTGTTTCTAAAGGGTCCACCACAGCCGCCTATCACAACCATGGTAGGTTTCTCGCCAAGTGCCCTCCAGCTCAAGATGGCCTCCGAGTTGAACTTGATGGACATGCTAGATGCCTCAGCACAGCAGCTGAACGAGATGGAACATGCACGTACAATAGCTCTTGCCCACGAAGAATCTGCAGCCCTCGCTCGTATCCTCGAGGGACGTCAACAGGACTACGAGAGGCAGCTGCAGTTGCTCTCCCTCAAGTCACAACAGGAGGTGGAAGACGCTCACCGCCAGCTGCGTGAAGTCAGACAGGAGTACGCCCACGAAGCCATGGAGCTGGAGAAACAGCAGACGAAGGCGCAGCAAGACGCCGCAGAACATCGAAGAGCAGCTGCAGATAGGTTGTTAAAGAGCCAGGCAGAAACATCAAGGATAACTGCTGAAGCTGCCAAACAACTGGCAGAGGTAATAACATTCCTTTTTCTAAGGAACTCTTTTGTATCCTACCACATATGTAGATACTTTCCTTGGTATCCCTCTGAAGACCCCTCCCCCCCCCCACCCACAAGAAGGAAAAAAAATGGGAATATTATATGCACGGAAAGAACAGAAGTAAATGAGAACGGAAGTTGCAGACAATAGAGTGGAGTATGTTTTAACCAATAATCGTTACAGAACCAGCTCAGTGGGCATCCAGCACGCATCTTTTTGTATTATATATTATATATATTTAACAGAACTACTTATTCTGTCCTACAAACCTCTCTCCGTCTATGTTTTTGTTTTTTTTCTGCTCTTTTTCAATATCTGTTTCCAAATTTTCCTCTTCTGTCTATTACTTATTAATTTACAAGTCTCTTATTACTTACCTAGGCTCACACTGCAGCAGTCAAGCAACCTCCCCCACCTCCCCCAGGGGTGGATGCCAGCCAACTGTTGGCTGAGAACACCCAGACGGTAGTGTCGGCTGTACTAGAGCAACAGAGACTACATCAGCTCGAGATGCTCAGAGAGATGAAGAGTGGCTTTAAGTCACCTCCACCTCCTAGAAGGTAAGACTTAAAACAACAATCAATACATTGTTATCACCTCAAAATCATTTTGGTTTTTGTTATAATCTTTTGTTTATTTCTTTTAAAATTCTCTATTGTCCCACAGATTTTTAGTGTGTCTATGTCACATGGAGTTTACAAATTGAACTTTCCGTGAGGTTGTGAACATCCAAGTTATTTGTATAGCACAGTATATGTAATCCTGAGGTGTACTTCTTCAGACTGCATTCTATGATCAAAGGGTAACAGATGCTTGTCAATCAGTGACAGTTACTACTTGTATTACTGTCGGCATGATTGACATAACTGGTAAGCTCCATCTTAAAGGTTTCCCACATTTGTTTCACCTTGCAGAAGTTTAGGAGTCGGAGTGAACATGTCTCAAAAGTCACTGTTGTCTAGAAGCCCCAACCGGAGTCCCACGCCTCATTACACAGAGGACTTTACTCAGAGCTCTCCATCATCTCAAAGCGTCACCAGATTGTCGACAACTCACAGCAAAGGACAATCTCCCAAGTCATCCAGTAGCGTCGCAGAGGAGTCGTTAGAACAAGCAGATGGCTTCAAGACCCCACCCAGGAAAGGTTCTCCACCCCCTACAGAGATTGTCAGTGACTCTCCAGTCGTCAATACATCCACAATTGCTTCACACTATAGCCTTAAGAGCATAGACAGTGAAAATGACAGTTCCATACATACAGACTCCGATGCCAAGAGGACGGTAGACGATATCGGATCCATCTCAGAGAAACTGGACGATACGAAATCCCCGTCCGACGAGAACTCCATCTCATTCGAGAATTCTGCCACTGACGTGGACAGTGTGGTGGACACCTCGGACAGAACGCTCTCCGTTCACAGCCAGAGGACCAAGGAGCACGACGACGCACATCATCATCAGAGCCTCACCCACGGAGACAGATCTCCGGAGGCGAGGAGCGCGACGTTGCCCGGTCAGGAGGACAGCCGTCCAATGAGCTTGCAGGATTCCACCCTGCTGAGCCCGTCCCCTCCTGCGGGGATGAGAGTGAACCTGATCAAGCAGCAGCTGGAGGAGGAGGATGCCCGAGCCCAGCAGCAGATGGCGCTCTTGGATTTACGGGAGAAGGCCCTGGTAGATAAGACCCAAGCTGAACTTCAATGGTTGGAGCACCAGAAGAGGTTATCAAAGAGCAAGAGAGATGAGGGGGGCCTGGAGCTCTTAAGGAGGAAGCAGAGAAACCTCTATGCTAAAATGACTCGAGAGCAGGTGAGATGGGTTGTGGGAAACGATTTTTAAGATATGTGAGAGGTGATCAGAGAGAGAGAGAGAGAGAGTGCTTCCCAAATTAGGTTACTTAATTTACTCCTTAAAATGAAGGAAAATGTACTATAGGGCTATTTATATGGGTACTGGGTTTGCCTTTTGCCTCTTATTGCCACTTATTGTGGTGAGCAAGTATACCAAACAAGTAAAGATATAGTTTGGTACATTGCTGCCACAGTTAGTCTGCAAAACCAAAAGCTAAGTTGAGGCCTACAGCATTTTTCAAAAGGTGTTGGTATACAATACCATCTCAATCATTTGGCAAAATTGAACTATTTTGAATTTATGTAATAGATTGTCCAGTGCAATGCATGTACCACCCCTCCAAATTTGACATTCTTCTTGACAAGTTGATTTGTTTTTGCAATCAGGAGGAGATAAAGCTCCTGAAAGATACCCAGATAGCTGCGAGCAAGAAACGAGATGCTCTGTTGGAGGAGCAGGAGCGGATATCCCGGCTCCAGCAGTCCACGCAGCAGCTGATGGCTAGAACCAGGACGATGACCCCGTTGACCCCACATCTCACCTCCTTTGAGAGCCACGCCAGTGAAGAGTCACCAGAGAGGTCAAAGGTGGTATCCCTCTCGAGTAGCTCCCAGGATCAGAAAGTCATCGGAAAGACCACGAACCTGCATGGAGTGCCTCCAGAGCTGACATCTGAGCTCAGTCCTGCAGACAAACAAGTCAGAGCATTGCAGAATGTCAAGCTGAATGCCAGGTAATGGCGAGAGTTCATAATTTGAGTGGGAATACCCACAGTTGTTCTTGAAATTTTATTAACTTTTTTATCGTCATGCAAATCTGCTTCTTTGGTCCGTACATTTTAGCAATAAAGAAATCTTTTTGAAGTAAAAAACTGGTTAAATGTAAACGTTTTGTTGGAAGACTAAGTGTAAACCCCTTTGGCAGTATCGAACACATAGCTGAAACTTACTTGAAGCTCTATTGAAAACAGAAGCATGTTTCAATAGGTATTCTTCTTCACATTTAAGAAGGTAACCATTGATACCTAAATATGCAATTTCAAGCAGCACTAAGCTCCAAAGTGCTGGCATTTTGCTCTTCAAACATTTGTATACTTAAGCAGGTATTTTGATGTAAGTAGCACTATTTGTTTTTTACAGTGGGTTGCAATAATAATAATAATTATCATTTCTGAAGTGCCGAAATCCATCAATTAAAGTAATCGTTCATGTCGCTGAACAATCAAAACAAGAATATATAACGATGCGTCTTAAAGTTGCCTTTTAGAAGTACTGAAATTCCAAGGAATAAAGGAAGAAGATAAAAAGGCTGGTTTATCTCATGATACCCTTCCAATTCTCTCCCATGATTTAGATCTCTCTCAAAAAGAGCATTCAACCTCAAAAAGAGAAGAAAAGAGGCAGAAGAATTGTTGGCATGGAAAGAAAAACTCGATCAGGAGGAAGAAGCGGTCAAGAAGTTGGAACAGCAGGTCAAGTCGAAGCTAAAGACCAAGAGCAGCAAGTCGTCGGAAAAGACCAGCGCCGCCGCCACGGCAATGCCGTCGACGCCCAAGATGGCACAGCTAACCTCAGAGAAGGAAACCCAACCGTCATCAATCTCTGAAGTCTCGGCGAAGCTGGATTCGATATCTAGTGGAACGTCGGAGGAGACCAGGACGAAGTCTAAAGCCGGTGTGAACAGCCGAAGTAAATCAGAAGTGACCCGGTCGGAAGATCCCAGTGTGACCTCCAGTGTGACAGAGGAAATTGAGACGGATAAGACTGACAGCAGGTCCAAGAAAAGGTATCGTGTTAAAGAGAAGTCTGATACAATTTCACGACAGTGAGAAAGTGTAGCCGCTGACTTTCGGCCAAATCCCATTGTGGTTTACTAAATTAATTATTTTCAATGCGGGAGCAAAATCTGTCAAGTACTTCTAGAAAGTTTTTCACGTAAAAAAGTAACTAGGGTAAAGATATGTTTGACTGTAATGATCGGGATCTCTACTTGGTAGATATCCGCACTGCGGAGATGGTTTGAAAAAAATGTATTATTGCCCAAAGGAGTTAAATGTCCAGAAAGAAATTATTTTGGTAGCTTTCTTCGTGAGAAATTTTAAAATGATAAACTCTTGTTGTCCAGATTACTTAACACGCAAATTGTAATGTGTTCTATTCTTTTAATGTTCCATTCAATGAAACAGCCTGTACAAGATGCTTTAAATCTTACAGATGTTATGCTATTGAGTCATTCGTGACAAATAATTACTAGTGAGTGGCTCAATTTGTTACACATATTTGCCGTCTTGTGAAGACCTTTTGAATCAGTTATTGCTCAAGTCATAGCCCCACATCTAGGTTCTCTAATGTGACTGTGCTGTGGGGGTTCGTTCGTTGATATCTCTTTCATTCATTCTTTCTTTCATTCTTCCTTCCTTTCATTCTTTCCTTCATTCTTTCATTCTTTCTTTCATTGCATGACAATGTCTTCATGTTCTTTCTCTGCAGTCCGACTCGCAGCCCCGTTCTCAATTCATCTAGCGAGGAGACGGTGAAAGATGCCTCACAGCTCGCCGATTATGCCAACGAGTCATTCGACTCGGTAGATCAGACTCTGACCCAGGCCAAGTCCGCAACACCATCACCCTTGAGGACCACAGAGTCCATCAAGTCGAGTCCATCGCCCGGCCTTCTGTCACCAAACAGGAGGAGGCAGGACCCCGAAAGTGGCTCCGAATCGGAACGTTCCCTCTCTCAGACCTTCTCAGGTGAGGTCACCTCCAGCTGTTTTCCTTTCATGAACTTTTGTTATGAACGCTACTGTTTAGTCCTTTAATGATAACTCTGGTTGATGTTACTAGCACACCCCTCCTAAGAACTTTACGAGTTATGAATTTGTGGAATTTTTTAAATGTTTTTTTTTCCTGTTTGACAGATTCCTTGTGGGCTCAGTAGTTTAGTAGAATGAAATTGTATTGTTGCATCAATGAGAGAAGACAATGCAGCAGTACTTCTTTGCACAGTTTAAGAGAATCCTGGCTGTTTCAGTTAATGTTCTGACAGGACATTAAAAAAAGTGAGGATGCCTGGGAGTTGGGTGTACAGAGGGCGGGAGTGGATTCACTTCCCATAACTCCACCAGTGCTGACAATTGGCGACAAGTTCACCTTCAAACTTTTAATCTTGCAGTAAATTCATGATACTGAAGTAGATCATTTACATGATTTTTTTTCGTTCTTGCGTCTCTAGAAACCGCATCTGACCAGAGCGACATCGAAGGCCGAATCAGAGCTCTTTCAGACTCTCTCAAGAAGAGGAAGGTCGAAGCAGATAAACTACGCAAACAGCAAAAACGCCTCTACAGAGAAAAGCTGAAAGCTCAGGAGGCTAGCCTAAAGAAACAACTGGAGGTATTATTGCCTGCTCGACTTTTGCGTATTCATCTATTTAATTTTGAGATATTGAATTGATGGAGGTTTGGAATGGCTTCATTGTTCGTTAACTCGGTTGTTAACGAGCTGCATAAACGATACATGAGGTCCGTGGCACTTTCTTGATATACAGTACAATGAAAATCTGATTTGTTTTTCGTTGGTAACGTTTCTTAGCTATCAGTGATAATATATCTCCCTCCTCTTTCCGATATTTCAGACGTACGACAGCTTTATCGTTCAGACACGTAAGGAATTGGTCAAGGAGAAAGATGCCCACTCGTCTCCTTTAACAGCAGGAGCGAAACCGCAGATAAAACATCTCAGCATCTCGGAGACACAGAGGAAGAGAGACCAGTCACACACCAGGGCGCTACGACAGAGAACAGCCTCGGAGAGCAGCGTGGAGAGCAGCGTTGAGATCGCTAAGAAAAGAGGACAGGGATTCACAGAGAACAGGCGCTCCGGCAGATCAAGTTTGGATGAAGACAATGTTTCAAGCAACAGAGATGTTAATGATTGTCAGGAAGGTGAGTAGTAATGCCATCCATTGTTTTAAATTTAAATTACTATTTACTTGACTGCAGTGGACAAAACTTAATGTAACAGCTACATTTATCTTCAATATGTTTGCAGTGTTTACCTTTGTTTCCTGTGATGCTAGTTTCTTTGTTGATTATCCTCTCTGTACATCTAAAAGTGTTTGGGGTATTATATTTAAATATATAGTAATAGATGCAACACATTCTGTGGTGAACATTCTATATCTTGGATAAAAGTTTTGCATTCCCATTAGTGTAGTCTTTAGCCTCATTCTGTCCTCACCCTGCCTTTCCCCTCACCCCTTGTTTAATTTTTTTTTTTTTTTAAAAATCCAAAGAAGTCAATGACCCTCATCTGGAATCCATATCAAAATAATTTTAGTTTTTAGCTGTAACATTATTACGTGATACTTATTACCTGTACTTAATTACAGAATATGAAGTTCCCAATGTGTGCTTTCATACGACTGTAATATCCTTTGTAAATATTCCTTTGTAATGATTCTTGATCAAATCTGATTATGCGATTCCTTGTACAGTGCAGTAATCTACCTTTTGTGATCTCTTTTCGCAGGTGAGAGGAAAAAACAGAGTGACCCTGCATCCCGAAGTCGCAGCTTATCAGGCGACAGCAGCGTGACTGAAGACCTGAGCCTGCGGAGCTTGGAGGATGTCTCTCTGTCCGACACATCCTTGTCTGCGTCCCTGAAGGTCAAGGAGAGACTGCCAGAGGAGAAGCTAGAAGAGAGTCTCTCAGAGAAGGAGAAGAGACCATCCTTCCTCCCAGATGCATCTGCTATGTCCCCATCAACAGAATCTGAGGAGAGAAGAGGCAAGAGTGAGAGCAGAGTGTCACCTGGAAAAAATGATAGAGATGGTGCGAGATCCAGAGAAGGTAAACCTGACAGTTCAGAAATTCCCGAGGAATTATCTAGTGTAGCAAGCAATGCTTCGTCGTTGTCCATCCCAGCTGCTGCTTCTGCCAATAAGACCTTTGACTTTGCCAAGAGAGGAGAAGAGGATCCCGAGGATGGCAGCAAATCGATAGAAGCGTCGGTTAAGTCCAGCAGGGACAGTAGGAGCCCTTCACTGGGAGATGATAAAGCCCAACTTCCTCTACAAAGTCCCAGATCTCACACCAGCTCTGTCAAGACAATGTCCCCCAGGAAGTCCCCAAGGACAGACCCTTCCTACAGCGAAGACTTCCAGGAGTCTTCCGTATCCATCCATCTGAAGGAGGAGAGTAAATCCGACACGGAGGACGACATCAGCGAACATCTCAGCGATAGGTCAACTGCCAGTGGAGAGAGTCAGGCGTCAGAGAAGTTTGTGGCCAGACCGCTGGATATGACAGATAAGATACAGGAAGCCTCCATGGTTCAGGCAAAGGAGTTGGACCTGTCCGATCTGTCTCACCACAGCGAAAGAAAGGAACTGGAAGAGTCGGCAGAAATAACCGTCTCCCCCAGAATTCCGAAGGACGCAACTGACAAGGACGTAGAGGGGGAACCAAAATCACCTTTAACCACGCCAGAGGCGAAAGAAACACCCTATGTGGACCCCTTGCCCAATCTACCTCTTGGTTGTAGAGTTGAGGTTAAAGGCAGAGAGAGTGGAATCCTGAGATTCAAAGGCCCTTTGAAGTCAAGCAGTGATGATTTGGTTGGTATTGAATTGGACCAGCCAGATGGCACAACTGACGGTACATTAGATGGGACGTCGTATTTCTCCTGCGCCAAGAACCACGGGATATTTGTGTCACCGAACGACGTGAAGGAAGAGTCGCCGGAGCACCTCAGAGCACCATCGGGGGATGAAGACTTTCCGAGTCAGAGTTCCGTCCATACGTCCATAAGTGCCAAGGGGGATGACAAGTCTGGGCTCTCCATGAAGTTCACAGAGGAGTTCCCAGCGGGAGAAAACACAGACGAAGGAGAGTCGATAGCCGAAGAAATATCGGAAGGAGTAACGGACGACGCGGCCCTGCAGAAAGTCATCATCTCGACTGCAGAGGCCGTGGAGTCATTCTCACTGGATAGAGACGAGCCAGAGGGGGGCGAGTCCTCACCCCTGGATACTCCCCGAGGGCCTCCAGAAGATAGTCAATTCGAGGGGTTGACTGCGCCACAGCCAGAACCAGTCGAAAAGGTAGCGGATACGTTAATCGGCGAGGTGATTGAGGAATCAATCAAAGACGTGGTAGATCACACAGAGAAGCAGCAGGACGGAGAGACGTCAGGAGAGGTATCCCCCAAACCAAAATCCTCTTCTTTCCTCGAACTGATCACGGAAGGATCCATCGTCACACCTCCCATCTCTCCGATACCAGTGGTAGCGGAGCAACCGGTGGAGCTATCAAAGGATCAGCTTGTCCATAGGGAAGTCGAATCTCTCATGAAGACACTCCTCCTACAAACCGTGGACGAGATGATCAGAGTGAAAGACGACAGAGACAACAAATGGAGGAGCGGAAAAGAAGATGCAGATGAAGGGTCTCCAGATGGTTCACCGGTGCTGAAGACACCGGAGCAGGTGCTACCTTCACCAGGCATACTCAAGGTCAGCACGCCGTACACTCCAGACAGCGAAGGTACCACTCCGGGCGACGACCTGGACTCCCCTCTTCCAGATGAACTCTTTATCAACCGAGTCAAGGTGGAAAGTGCAATCAGCGGTATACGGGACGGAGACGACAACACTCCCAGGGCCAGGCCGACGTCCCCCATATTCGGAGAATCGGGTAGCATCAATCCCCAGGCTCTCAGTCACAAGCTAGAGCTGCTTCAAGCTCTCGATCAGGACATCTTTGGGGCAGACATCTTTGGAGGCCAGGAGTGGTTTGACGATGACTTTGGTTCAATGCCAAAGTCCAACTCCATCATCAAGGTACCCAGGAGAGCGGCGGACGACGGCATGGTGACCAGCCGTAGCCCGTCCCCCGAGGAACCGTTACCCAAGTACAATGAAGCACGCCACGTGGAACTGAAGAAGATGGTGGAGGAACCGTTCATGGCGGTACCTCACAACGAAAAAGACGTCAGCCAGATCATGGACAAAGCCGTGAAGGTCGTCCACGAAGGGATACAAGCCGGCAATCCTGTGGATTCCCTCCTGCCGACCGCTATCGTCTACGGCAGCGACACCGTCGGCAGTGACATAGAAAGCACCAGCAAGAAAGCCTACAAGCATCTGGTATTTGATTTAGCTAAAGAAACGTACCGGGCCGTACAAAGCGAACAAGAACCCGTGACACAGCCGGCCTGGATGAAACCAAAGAGGCGACCCCGTAAGTTCCTCTTTGCAGAAGCTCCCAAGACAGTGACGGAGATGAAAGGCGCAGTGAACACCCAGGCCCTAAGAATCTTGGGGCTAGGCCGACCACAGGCTGGCGAGACTTTCATTAAATATTCAGTGAAGAAGAAGAGAGACAAGGTGGATGAGATCCTGATACAAGAACTCAGGGAGGAAGAGCAAGAGTGGGTGGACTACGACGATGACGAACTGTCGGTGAAGATGCAATTGACCGAGTCCATCTTCGCCTCCTTGTTGACGGATACAGCTGCTGTGGTATCTAGAATACAGGAAGCCAGGCTCAGCAGGGAGCAGCAGCCACAGAGCGACTCCGATATCGAATTTTGATGGGTCTGGTTTAACGTCAGGATTGTGGATAACTTAAAGAGCAGGGAGCAGTGACAGAGTGTGACTCAGATAAGGAATTCTGATTAGTCAATTTAAAGGCCAGAAATGACCATAACTTCATAGCAGGGAGCAGTCACAGAGCTACTCAGATAAGAAATTCTAATTAGTCATGTTAAAGGCCAGGAATGATCATAACTTAATAGCAGGGAGCAGTCACAGAGCGACTAGGACATAGAATTTTGATGAGTCATATTTCACGTCAGGATCGTGCATAACTTAATAGCAGTCACAGTCACAGAGTGACTCAGATAAGGAATTCTGATTAGTCATGTTAAGTGCAAGGAATGACCATTACTTCATAGCAGGGAGCAGTCACAGTCACAGAGGGACTCGGATAAGGATTTCTGATTAGTCATGTTAAATGCCAAGAATGACCATTACTTCATAGCAGGGAGCAGTCACAGAGCGACTCGGACATAGAATTTTGACGAGTCATATTTCACGTCAGGATCGTGCATAGCTTAATAGCAGGGAGCAGTCACAGTCACAGAGTGACTCAGATAAGGAATTCTGATTTAGTCATATTGAATGTCAGGATTTACTATAACTTCATAACAGGGAGCAGTCACAGAGCGACTCGCACATAGAATTTTGATGAGTCATATTTCACGTCAGGATCGTGCATAACTTCATAGCAGGGAGCAGTCACAGTCACAGAGTGACTCAGATAAGGAATTCTGATTTAGTCATATTGAATGTCAGGATTGATCTACCAAAAAAATTAGAGAATGACATGATGAGCTTTATGAAATGTAACTGTAATATGCAATGGAAATTAAGCAATGACAGGGTTAATATGTGGAATTCCTCTACCTGGGAATGAAAATACCAAAAAAAAAGATTATTTGACAGGGTGTGTTGACATAACATTAAAAAGTAGCTAGCTGGTTTCTTTACTTTCTTTTTCTTGTTTTAGTAGAAGAAGGAAGTTAAGTGTAGGGTTGTTTTGCTTATCTATATCATTAATAAATACTTTTTTAGCATAATTCATCACCTGATTTGATTAGAAATTGAAGCCTACAAAAGCAGCTGTTAGCTTGATCTTCCACTGTTACTACCATGTGTGCTTGTCATTATTAAAGAAGCCTACAGGGTTGTATGTTGGGTTGGCGCTCCGCAGTACGTTCGGAGTTAAAATGGTTATCTGTAAGCGGGGGATAATTTGAGTTTATATTCTATTGACCCTTTCCATTTTAGTTTTGGGCTATTAGTACATGATTTGCACTATTAATAATATCCCTGTGCTGGTTGGAGGGGGTGGGGTGGGTGTAGGAAAATTATGGAATTTTTTGTAACTCTTCACCGGTTAATTGAACACTTACAGTATAAAACCTTGATTCATGTGATACAGATATACAGTGCCCGTATTATGGATACATATGAATGATACGTGAAAGGAAGATATATGTCTTTGTCAGAATGCAGTTGAGGATTGAAAGTGGGAGAAAAGCATGTCCGACAGGGCAAAATATAAATGAAAAACTCTCAAAATCAATCAGCTTTCACATCAGAAAATATTGCCTTTTATATAAAGTTTGCAGTAACTCCATAGGTCAAAGGTGAAAACATGAAACTTTCATCTCTTGTTAACCCTGTAGGCTTCTTTTAAAACTTTATGATAAATGTGTTAAAAAAAAAGGTTAGTTACAAAAAGGGAGAGTCTTTTTGGGGTAGCAATAAGTTTTCTTGCTTCATGCACTGATATGAGATACCTGAGGTCAAAAAGTTAAACACCAAATACGAGAAGGATTTGAAGAAACTAAGTGATAGACAGTATTCAATCCTGGTTTCATATTGTCTGTGACCACACAGTGGAACATTTACTCTTTACTAGCAAACATTGTTCTTTATGAAATGTTAATAATTTGACAATTTCCCCATGTGTGTTTGGAGGGGGAGGGGAGATGGGGCAGCTGAATTGTATTGATTCATGCATGAATTCAATAGAAGTGTGATTTGCTAATGTTTGTAACTAGCTATGAGAAGGCTACAAATTGACTCTGTTAAAGTAATATTAAAATTAATGATGTTTAATGGTGTGCTGATCTGCTTTTGGTGTGGATTTTTTTTTAAGTGCCTGAAAATGTGCAATAAAAGAAGCAAAGAATGAAGAATAATGCTTTAATCTATGGTAGCCTTAGTAGGTCATGAGGAGGTATTTGCGAGAATAAAAAATTATCGAAACTTAAAGTAAAAAGTAAAAAATAATGAATGAATGTGCCTTTTGATTAGTTGGTTACATTTGAGGTAATGTCTTATTCAAGTCTAGGGTATGACTTGTCCTTCTCGGTTATCTTTGTCCATTTCTCTTTCCTTGTTAAATCCTTGTAAATTTAATCCTTTCGGCTATAACTTGCATTGCTGACCCACGGCTTGATCATTTATGCCGATGTCATTGCACATGTCCACAATTTCAAATAAATTTTGATAACGAGAGAGGTCAATATGGTTGGATTCTGAAGGGTGATGAGGTGGAGATTTCAATAGCACTGTAATATGTGGTATTATCAGTAGAAATCAGTTGTATACTCCTGTGTTGTCTGTTAAGTGTTGGCTCTTTTCTGGTGCAAGTCTTTGTTAAAACAGGTTGGCTCTTGAGTTTTTGGCTTTTTTGAGTTTTTGGCTTTTTGGGTTGACTTTTGAGTCTTTATTTGCGATGTTTAAAGTAAATTTAACGTTCAACATAGAGACTTTTGTCTCACTGCTCACGCCAAGATCTTTTGAATGTGTAAGATATTTCTTGTTATTTAAGGGTAAAGAAAACTGTAACCATGTGAACAGTACAGGAAGCATCTGAAGTCTGTCTTCTCTTCACTGATCACTCACCCTGTAAAATGTCTCTCTGACGAAGCACTGTCTAGCTCTCTGTAAAATCGTCTCTGAAGTCTGTCAATATTCAATCCTATGAAAATTGTACGTGAATTTTATGTTTGCCTTCCATTGTATCTCGTTAACTAGTAATGTAAACCTTTCCAAATTGAAAATGCCTTCGCCACTGCGGTTGTTGACGTGAATATTGCAGTCGACTTTCAGACAGTTTTTGGTGCTTTCATGTTATGCCGAGCATACAAGTCTAAATTTGCTAAGCTTAGTTGCAAATCAAAACCTAGCATAATCCAAAGACAATAAGTTAAAAGGTTTTTTTTCTCTTCATTTTGCTTTTTTCTTTTTTAATAAAAATAATGTAAATATAAAAATTGCATTTTTGTTTACTGAAATATATGTAAGGTTCGAACCATCCATAGCACCGTATTAGAAAACATTAAAATATTGGACATGATGTATCTTTATGATGTTTGCTATATTTCTGTGATTAAGAACAAAGCCAACTGGTTGGACAATGTTGTCTCGGATCTCTTTCAGTTTAATTGAGAAGGTCACTATACAGATGACTAAAAAGAGCTTTGTATCATCTGAACTTAACAGGTCAATGGAGTTTCTTAAACTGGCTTTTTTATGTGTGTGTGTTTGGAGAGTGGATATATATATATATATATTCTTGTGTATGCCTGTTAGCATATTAGCACTGCTATATTATAGTCATACTTGAATTATTTTACCTTTCCTCTTTTATCAGTAAATTACCATTTATTTCATTTAATTGTATTTAGAGGATTATGGCCAAAGTGGGATAATATAAAAAAAAATGATATCATAATACTTTTGTTATTGCAATTAAGTGGCAATAAATACTTAATTGATATAGAGAATCTAGTGAATCCACTGGACTCTTGCCACTTGTTGTGTTCTGGTGTACTTACCTTCGGTATTTCTATGTTTCAGTGTCGCTTTGCGTATCCCAATGTGTGAATTATCGAGAGTGTTGTTGAATCCAGTTGTTGCAAATTACTGTCACTGGTATGCCAATTATATAGCTATTTTTAATGTCAGGAGTACAGTGTGTGTGTGTTACAATATGATGGCACTGCCCAATAGACGGCTAGGAATTGTTACCAAGGTAAATGTGCATTCCACTGTCCTCCTATATGAATTGTTTCATCTTATTGTTAGATATATGAACAGACTTTGTTATTTTTGGTTCTTGCATATTTTTTTTTTAACTTTTATTTTTCTGATGTATTTTCTTCATTGTTAATAGTATGTGTGAATCTAAGGCTTAAGATTGGTGTTGAGTGGTCTATTTAAAAATGCATAAAGGACATTACTAAAAACATAAAACAAGATATTTTATACTTGTACATACTTAATTCATTTTAACTTCATGAAATTTAATGTACATAAGCTACTACTGAATAAAGAAAATGCTTACAAATTATTCATCCATGACCATGTCATTTACAGTTTTAAATCATTATGTTTGATGGAAGTAGCTGTCTGTAGAATTGGGACAAATAACAACAATAATTTCCATTTTGTCCTTTTCATTCCAAAAATGGAATATCCCATCAGTAGCTGTGTTTTTCATTGTTCAAAGGATTCAGAAGTATAAGGTTTAGAAGGATGAAAATATTCCATTGGAATAGATTCCAGTTTAACATACTGGTTCCTTCCTAGAAAGAATCCTCATTTCACACATTCTTAGCCGCGGACCAGAATTTGTATTTAATTGTAAATTCATTGTTGTAAATATCCAAATAGTGTTTAGGCTAGCGGCAACATTTGGGGTCCTTTGGCGTTCCATACGGAGCGCGTGTCCAGTACCGATACTATACTGCCATGCACTAACAGAATACATGTGACTACTGTAGGACTTTCTCCAGCAGGGTCCATTATCATGGTTGACTCAAATTACAACTTATAAGTAGGCCAAACAACGACAAACTGTTCGTCCTGAACCTACAGGAAGAAGGTCATGTTGGGGAACACTTGACAAAGCGTAATTCTAGTATAAAGGTAAGCTGACCCAGTACTGATCTAACATCAGGCCAGCAAAAACAACATACTTTTGCCCTGACAAATAGCCTAAGTTAGGCTAAGTCGCGACTGCTCATGTTAGGCTACCGTAATTGTCCACTAGCCTACGCCTAGATTTAAGTTGGAATAGCCCAGGCCTAGGGCCAATATATATATATATTTATATTTTTTGGTATTGACTTTGGAAGTGCCCTGCGAATTCATCCTAAGCCTACTGAAGAAGGTTAAGTAATAATAATGCGAACATTCAATGCCTGTTTTGTTAAATATCCCAGTGAATCTGGAAGAAAAAGCCTAGGCTAGGCCTATCCTAATTTGTAGCACTAGCACAGTAGCAGGATAGGTAGCACAAGTGAATAGATAATGTCAACATACATTGTTTTTGGTTAAATTCTCTACCAATCAGGGAGAAATATATTGATCCTTACCAACGTACAGAACATAATTGATACAAAGGCCTATCACACCGGAAATTC
>KN888444.1:34560-52826 GCA_000934455.1 Apostichopus parvimensis | reverse complement strand
TTAGGCCTAATTGTAGGCTACAGCAACCTAACGTTTATAATTTAACGTATGTGGTGGTCCAACCTCCTGCTTCAATATTACATGGTGGTAATACGTAAAATGAACACGAATAACACAATTTCAAAACAGTTAATAGCGCAATAAGAAGCCGAGAGATGACGTACTATTTGCGTAGTGGTTAATGCATTTGCGTAGGCTTAACTATGATAGTGTTATTTAGTTAGCCTAGTAGTACGTACTATTACTAGGGCTGAGGCTAGGCCTAGGCCTAAACCCATTTTGATACCTAGAGTATATTGTAATGGGATCCAGTAACCTTGTGAGCCCCCAAACGCGTTATTTGTTATTCTCATGTAGCTGCACCAATAGACACTGTAGTTGACATGTTCATAAGTCAAAACATCAATTTTGTATTACACCCAGTTATAGCAGAATTATACTCTGACCTTTACAACTACTACAATTCTTGTTATTTCTTGTTGGCTCAGGGCAAACCATTGATGAAATCACATAGTTGAAGGGTAGAACTACTGAGCAAAATCATCATTGCTACTGTATCCATTAAAAGAACTTTAATGCCCTTATTATTGCGAATTTACGGGTATAACATGGTACTTCCCATTAACTCATTCCATAGTACAGGGCCTGTCACTAATCTTCCATCCTTATCTCTCCCACACTAACCTATCAATTCATACTGTTTCATCTATGTATCATGTATGTTCACCAGAAGCTGGTGATTTACGTTTGTATAGTTGTTTGGGTAGTTAACTCTATGTAACAGGACTGGTAAAGTGTTATAGAGCCCCATTATGCATTGAATCTTGACGACCTAAAGAACCCTTTTTGGTAACTTCAAGCCTATTCTGTGGTAAATATTATACAATCATGACAAGGTACTTTATTGCAAAATCTTTGCCCGATTCGCAGAGATCGAGAAATGTTAATTTCGAACAACAGCATTACCCAATGCATGCACGAGCCTACACATGCTTAACTCAGTGTCAAGGGAGCAACTAATGACTCAAAAGTTGTTTGTGAAATATGACCTTCGAATGGCTCTCTCTGCAGCAGGAACTTTGAGAGAGAGATACATATATAATTACGTAATGGTGGTTGCATAAAATATGTAGCCCAGTATATATATATATATATATCCAGTGCAGTTATAATACAATTATGAATGGAAAGGTACACCAGCAAACATCTGCCAAGACAACAACTGTTTTTGGTTTCAATTTTTCATTTGTTTGAACACTGCAAATGGGCCAGAATTTTGCAAAAAAGTACATCATCATGATTGCATGATTATTCACTACATAATAGTACAAAAAGCATTTGCATGGTTAGGGATTGATTTCAGAGCTGTCCTGGCTACCTAGGCTGGGTATGCTTATAGTATCTTTCTTAATAAAGACATGATTGTAAGTTCACTGTTACATTTTGTCACTGGGGGCTAAAAAAAATTGTTGCCTTTTAGTACAGGATTATCTTTTTTGGAAACTATTTCAATGCATCTTTCTATTTTATTGAGTACTTTTGCTGGGCAGTTAATGTTACAATACAACAGGCTATGCTATTTTCATATACAGAAGGCACAATTACAAATAGGCCTAGGCTAGGCCTAATTTCAAAGATGTATCATGTGTAAACAGTTGAATTCCATAAATCTTGATGCAGATTGTTTAGGTTTACTTCAAATCATTTTATTATAAATGCTAGACATTCATGCTACTGGCAGAACTTCACGCTGGATGGAGGACAATGTGAATTGCAAACCACATTAATAGTCATCTGTTGGTACTTTTGATGTTTTTTCTTGTAGGCAACATTGGTTAAAATAAGTATTAGGGTTTCTACACCCCATATATCAGTTCTAACTATTCTAACCCACAACACAAACACACTCTAAATGCTAGCAGGTCATGAAGGGAATTTTAATAAGCCTAGTACATGTTAGTTACTTTGGATAATGTGATTGTGTGGTCCTAAGCATCTATAGGGTTCAATGATAAAGTTACAATGGCTTTCTGTAGGGTGGCCAGATGTCAGACATTACAGTCAGGCAATTCATGTCATGTCTGACATTAAGCAAACAAGTAAGGACTACAATTTTATTAGATTTATATCATTCTTTCAAGCTTAATTTAACATGTATTGAAAAAAATCATAGGAACAGTCATTACAATGCATATTTTCTTGATTCTGTAGTACTTGCCTTTGCATTTTTCATGTATAACTGTTGCTAATTGATGTTGTCTTTCTATTGCCCTCTAGAGACTACATTGAAGAAAATTTGGTAGAATTTGCAGAGAAGAATCCTCAGATTGTACTTTATGTTACACCGCACTCAAAGTACCAAAGTCCAAAGATTGTAGCAGAATATTGTAAGTTCTTCCTGTTTAAATATGGAGGGCAATTATGGTCAAATGGTTAATGCAATGGATTTGTAATGTTAGGAGTGCAGCCACGAGTCTTGGTCACATCATTACATTGTGTCCTTGTGGGAGGTACTTTACTTAATCTCACTTGCCTTCCTTCACCCATGTGTCTGAATGTGAACCTGCAAGGTAACTTGTTGATTTATGTAGTTATGTAGTTATCTATGTAGTTATTTATGTAGTTATCGACCGGATTGTGGCTGCATCCTATGGGATGTCCCTAAGAGGTTGCATAGAAGTGTTATAATCCTAAATGCTGTTTAACATTAATGAGAGGTGTGGAAAAAGTGTGCTGCATTTCTTTTTGATCATTGCCAAAGGCAAATTAAGCCAATGTTGACAGCATGTGTGTAAGAGATGCCTGCTTGTAAACAAGATAACTAAGCAAAACTATATGGTGGGTGAATTGAATACTTCTTCTGTAGATGCACCCTATTGAGCAGAAAAGCCCTATTGTTTTCTATGGAGTTCAAAAGTCATTCGAGCTCTCCAGAGGTCAAAGTCTAAACAGATGCCACATAACTGATTTTCATCAGAAATCTGATTTGTTTTGAGAAACTTCCTATATATTCCACCCTTTTCCCAAGTTTTCTATTTTTTATCAAGAAATTCAGAAATCTTTCTTTCAAACAAACCAAACCGGTATAAAAGAACAGTTTAGTCACATCCATCACAGAGTCTCCTGTAGCAGTCGTTTTAACGCAGTAACATTTCATGTCGTATGGTACTGTTTTATAGATCTCCACTGATCTACTACAAAAAAAGCTTGGAATTAAGCAAATGCCAAACTTATGTTATCAGTGTACACATCAATTACCCAGTGCACTGCATGTGTTGGGCATATTGTGGAAAAGTGTTTCTATACTGTCAGAATAAACAGAGCCATTTTACCATATCAAAAACGGAGTGTATGACAAATTTCAATGAAACTGACCACAGCAAAGAGAATCACAACAATATGCTAGTTCAGAGTTACACCATGAATGAGTATTGTGTAAAAAGTCATTCAGTTACGGTACAAAATTACTAAGTAATTACTAAGTCTTTTGCCTTTCTGGTTTGTTAGTAGTTTCTTTTTCTTAATGATATCTTTTAGGTAACAATTGTGTATAAAGTTTGAACATCAATCAGTAATTATTGCCCGTTCGGTTTCGCATAACACTACTTTGCTAAAAAGACTACACAGGTAAACCGTCAGTTGGTGCCTGGTGGTAATATCTTGTTGCTTCATGATTATTATTATTATCTTTACATTCACAGTAAATGGCAATATTTCAAAGGTGGACGTTGTCAAGCAAGAGAGAGAGGAGATTGCGGAGACAATGGGACTCCTAAGAACGCAGTCAGGTGAGGAGATTCTCAAGACGATACGTCCGTGGAGAACAAACAACCCTAGTATGCAAGGTATATGGCATCCGTTTTTGCATAAACCTCAAGAAATAAACCTCGATACGTTTCCTAACGACAAGCCAACAAAAAGACCACACTACCAGAGACATGAAATCTTACAAAACATGAGCCAGGACTTGCAAGAAGAACTTAGACAGTTGAAGGTAAAAAGCTCTCAGGCAAAAAGGAAAGAATCAGAGAACAATGTATGAAAATTGATGTGGGATGGAGAGAAGCAGAGGTGAAGAACTGAGATGAAGTCTTGTTCAGGATTGACAACTGCTACAAAGTAATTTCTTCTCTAGTTTGGAGTGTTCAGACTCATTCTGTTCTCAAGATATACTTATCTGTGTTAATTGTAAATAGATGTACTCCATCTTTGTCTTAAAGGAAAGAAATTAAAAAGAGAAGCAAGCCATACATGTCACTTCATTTATTCATGTCTATCTAGTTCATAACCTTTATTATCATGGTGTGTGTGTGTGTGCGTTTGTTTTGTATTCTGACCGAGGACTTCAACAAAAGAATTCCAGGTCCTTGGTTGTGATTTCTAAAGAATCACCACGTCCTCGGAAGAATTCTTTTGTATGGGGTATTGTTAAGGTTAGGGTACGTGGATTTGAACAATGGAAAATACAATGGGTTCCTCGGTCTGAATGCAATACAAACATGTGTGTGCATGAATGGTTATGTGTGAGAAGACTTGCTTGTTAACATGTCAATTCTATGGGAATGCTTGAAAAACTTGGATGTGTCAATGTAGGGTGGCAACTGATTTGACATCAAAATATCTGGTCTGTTTCCCCCTGACTTCCTCGTTGGCAGGCCTTGACGTATTAACAACTCCATGAAATGACATGACCTGCTAGATATGAACCAAGATCGTCACCATTGGTCCCAAATTTTAGCACGCTAACTATGGCCAGAAGCCTTCAAAATTCATTTCCTGGTGGTTCTAATTTCCCATATCACTCTGAGCCATTGTGAGAATGGACAATAAAATGTTTTAATGTTGGTAACTACTGTTTAGAGTGGCATTAAATTGTTCATTGAAGTTTGCATATGGGTGACCATATTTGGGGGCAATAGCGATCAGTTTTAAAGTTTGTGGGCTGAAGGTTACATAATTCATGATGTTTATAATAATGATAAATGAAGTTAAAAGAAAGAGCTAGAAACAATCATATTACCCGTTTTGAGATTGTTTATTTGTTTGCCGACAAATAAAAGTGTGTGTACTTACTAATGTATGAACAGAGGCCAGCACAGGACACCTACAGGTAGTGTACTTAGCTTTAATATTCCGTTAATATGAAATGTTTAGTTTGAATTTTTGTACAAATCAGAAATGCTAGAGATGCATGTGTCCAGCCAGAACTCATGCTGGATGGAGGATCTGGCCAGCAAATCTTATGTATGGGGATGAACCTTATTGTTTTTTTAGGTAAAAGGTCATTTGAAGCAATCAGAGTTTGAAGTCTTAAAATGTTGTAAATCTGATATCTCAAGAATGGAACCTTGGCTGTACCACATACATTGTATGTGGATGACTCACTTTTATTAGTGGTCATCAGATGTAAACACAATAACTTAAAGAATGGAACCTTGGATGAACTTCACATTTAGTATACAAGTCAATGCATAATATTGTAAACGTATAATGGGAAGCTTGGATGCATTTCATATTACTATGTGGATGAACTGTATTTAGTAGATGTACCCTATTGTTTAAACCAGTGGTCGAAGGGCATCAGAGGTGAAAGTCTGGAAATTTTAAACATGATTTCTCACTAATAAGACTTTGGATGTATCTCATATATAGTATGAGAATGCTACATATTTTGATCAGAGTAGCCTTGTTTAGTAGAGTTAAAATGGTCATTTGGGTCACAATAGAGTAAGTCAAAGGCTGAAAACCTTGTTAACACAAAAAGGGAAACTTGGTTGAATCTCAAGTAGTATGTCATTGCTCCATACATAGAGTAGATGAACCTTTTTGTTTTATTACATGTCATAGGTCATTTCATGTCATTAGAGGTTAAAGTTTGAAATAATAGTATTTCTCAAGAAGGAGAATTGGGATGAATCTCATATCCCAGGGGTTCTCATAATGGGATTTCCTGAATTTAAAAAAATCTCACTACCTTTCCGAGAGAATTACTTTTAAGTAGCCTACATAAATACAGAGGTGCCCTTTTGTTTTTATACTACCAGGCTATCTTGTTTAGGTTGAATTTGGTCCAGTTCTCCCTACCAGTATTTTTGTCCCTTTGTTATTATCAGAATGCAGCCTGCCTAGATTCAATATGACAGTACCTGTCTTCATTTTGAGTGCCCCATTGGGTACCTGGAGAAATATGTGATACATGTGTATTTTTTTTTTTTTTTCAAAATAAATTTTAAGGAAAACCTTCACAATAAATAGCCTAGTGACATAATTATCCCCTGTGCTTGGAGAAATATGTGATACATGTGTATTTTTTTTTCTTCAATATAAATTTTTAGGAAAAACTTCACAATAAATAGCCTGGTGACATAATTATCCTGTGCCTGAATGAGCTCTCAAAGTCACATGCTGAGTTGTTAAACTAAATTAAAACTGTCCACATTCAAAGTCAGAGGTTTTTCAATAAACATCTATTAGCTTCTTTCACAACTGAAATACTGACACTGTAGCAAATGTCAAAACACCTAGTGTGGCTTAACGGCTACCCCACTCATGCCATACCAATGGTTTACATGCAGTATGTATTCTATAGATATCAATGGTTTCTCTAGGATTCAAACTACCATACATGCAGCAATAAAACTGAAAGGCCTCTACTATCCTACTTCCCTATTCAGTTGTGTCTGCTGCTCTTCTATATATATGAATGGTCTTTAATCTCATTCAATAGTAATAACAAATGTTCTCTGCCTACGTTCTCATTAAATCCTATATATCTAATGGACTCCAGGTATAGCTAGTCATTTTTTTAAGGGGGCCCAAAGCTTTTTCAGGGGGGGGGGGCAGGTAGAACCTTCTTAAAAACAATTTGGATCATTTGGGGACCATCCCCGGGCTAGTTGCTCTTTTTAAGGACATGACGACGTCGTCTCCTCCCATGGGAGATCATTCTTCTTTGCCTGTTTAGCTTCGTATAGCGATTGGATGATTTGGCGGCTTTCAGTCCCATGGTCCCTTTCACCACTTTCAATTCTTTCTTCATCTTTTTGTGAACCACTTCCTTCTTCGGTGGAACTATCTCTTTCTTTGATGATGTGTCCTTTTCTAATTCCGGTATAGGCTGGTTGAGAGACTCGTCAGCAAGCAATTGAAAGTCTGGTTGCAAGAACTCATCAAAGTTACGTTTACCGTAGGCCTTGCGAAGAGAAGATACAATAATAGGATTAGGATGTCTTGTAGAGATAAGATATGTTCAGTGGAAGACTACTAGGATTAAGATTTTATGCAGGTATTAGTTAAAGTCATTGTAATATACAATAATAGTTGTAAGATGCAATAATAGGATTAAGATGTAATGTAGAGATTAGATATGATCATTGTAAGACAGTAATAGGTTTAAGATGTTATGAAGGGTTTAGTTATAGTCATTGCAAGATACAATAATAGGAGTAAGATGTATCATGTAATGTAGAGATAAGTTGTCAGATGCAATAATAGGATTAACATGTTATGTAGAGATGAGATATGATCATTGTAAGACAGTAATAGGTTTAAGACAGTAATAGGTTGAAGATGTTATGAAGGGATTAGATATAGTCATTGTAAGGTAAGTACTGGATGCTAAAAGACATTTTGTGTGTCAAGTTCACCCCTAATTATCTCACTTCTAAATGTGTCAAACAAATCATGCATAAGCCGTTGCTACTTGATATATGAAAAAAGGTACTGGTAATATATATATGTATATTAACATACCTCAATATACTATCAGACCTCAATGTCAATCAATATTAGTCTGTTTAAAAACTTACCTTTGACCGTGTAACTTTGCTGAGAGGTTTTGTCAAAACCGGTGGATTAAATACCATTGTAGACGTATCAAAATCTTGAAACAACTCCAACGGTCTCCTGAGAAGAAACAAAAGTGGCATGACTGACTGAACACTATCTGAAGGTAAATTTACATTTTCATTTAAATTAAATGTGAGAGATGAAATGCAATCTGCCAAGTCTTTGTCAAGGTGCAATACATGACCTAACAAGGTGTCATGTATTCAGAATAATTGTATTTAATAACTATTCTGACATACCGCCCTCTATACTGTTAATTGTATAAATCTGTTGAAAAAACGAGTTGATCACAAGATGGCTACCTGACTACATCAAACATATATAATACAAGGTTCCCAATTCCCTTTGTTTGCTTATGGCAACATAAGACACCATAGTGTCTTGATAATGTAGTTCATGAAATATGCTAGGTTTATTTAATAATGCTATATACCAGACGTTAAAAGCCAACCAGCCTGTAGTTTACAGGATCTCTTGAAAAGCAATAACATCACAACTGTTTAAAGGAGGACTTGTAGGCAGAAGTATTGGCCTTGTTATGTCATAGAACAAGGGGAAGAAGTTCGAGTACAAATATTGTTTCGGTGGCTATTCCAGGTTTCAAGATATTTACCTGTAAAAATATATGAAATCTCTGGAATGATCCTTTGGGGCTTAATGTCAAGACCTTATATGAATGAATCCAATGTGTTATACATTGTCATAACTAAACAGAAACATTCATGTCAAACAACAGAACACCTTGGGAAGATGTTGAACACCATTTGTCTGTGACAATTGAAATGCATTGTAATCATGTTATTTCAGGCTATAAGAGTCTTCTGTTTTATATTGATTTTGCTGTTGCATCTAAGGAACCTAAAGATATGTGTGCCATCATTAGTCCAATCATTTTAAACTCATGAGCCACAGATGTTTAAAGGGGCATTTCCAAAATTAAAAATGGTAGAGGAATAAAACCTAGCAGCATTGAATTTTGTGCCTAGTCATCCTATAATAGGTCTATGGAGGTGATTCATGCTGATACCATTTCTACCAAATGATTTGGCAATAAGCCAACTAATCAATACAGTGTGTGTAATCTTGTGAGGTACAGAATCTTGTCTGTGTTGTAATAAGACAACCTATGTACAGATCTGACAACAATGGCCTATTCCATTCACAGGTTTGTTAGTAGCAAAGGGATTTGAGACTGAATATGGCTTGGTCAGGTTTAGGTTTGCCTGTTAGAACTCTCTCTTGCTCAGATTAATGTAATCCTTTGCTAGCAGCCAATGAATGAGAGCTATGCTTAGTCTGGAGATGAGAGTTGGCAGTACTTTCTCTTATGTACTTGCTCCTACACATTGTATATGGTTTAAAATGGCTCCCGACAGGTTTGTGACCAGAACAAAGCTCTGTCACTCGACTCTTAACGATTTTAGTATCAATAAGTGCAATTTTCTGATCAATTTAAACAGCACATAAATAACAACTCACACAACCTACCTCTTACTAAGGGCTGGGTCAAGAGCACCCACACCTCTGATTGGTGCCTTCCTTATAAGATTGTTGGCATAAACTTTGACTGTTGGGTGATAATGATTCTGAAAATAGTAATTATAAAAAAATAGTGAATAGTGAGTAATGAAAAACAGACATACTTTAATCCAGTGAAATTAGCAATCATTTCCTATTCAGCCTTTCACAGGTATAAAAAACTGAATGTTGCAGTTCCTAGCAACAGTGAACATGAAACAAGAAGGTATTATGTCATTGTTGCACACCGACAGCAAAATGCTGTTTGCTTTTCATTTTCACTATTTTGTTTTGACAATAACTACAAGCAGCTTTGTTAGCTGTCCTTTCATCCCTGTGTAAGTAGGAGCGATTTTCTTAATTTACAATCCAGAAAGCCAGGACGCTTAGTGATTCCTTGCTTTATAAGTAAATGTAGAGTTCATCCACTTTACGGATTTCGAGGTATCGAGATTACAAGAACTTCAGGCTTTGACCTCAAATGATCTGTGAACTCGGCAGGAAGCAATAGTGTTCTTCTACTCCATAAGGTGCATTCAATTACCAAATATGAAGATCGCACACCATTTAGTTTCTTAGTTATTGTGTTTACAAGCCAAGGCCTCACACACAAACACGTCATCACCATCTCATAAATCCCTTTTTGACCATGAGCAACTTCCGTCACATTCATGCAAATATTTTGCAAGCTTTGAAAGAATGATTTGGAATGACCCCGACATGGACTTTGAACTTTAAGGCTCGAAGGTAGCAAATGACCGACCACAAGAAGTTCATTATGTCAAAGTCACATCGCAACAGCAGGAAAGAAACATTTTATATAATTGAAGACAGAAGAATAGAAAGATGAAGGTCTATCAAGGAGCTCATCACAAGCTTGATTTTTATGAGCTAAAAATTGACAAGATCATTGCTTTATGTCCAAAAATCTTAAGAGGATGACTGATATTAGTTTTTACATTCAATTTATATTCTTACTTATGAACATTAAATCCTGAATATTAAACTCAAACAACTGGATGTTGTGGTACCTTCAGGAGATGGAGTTCCCACAATACAGTATTCTGAGCATGGCAATGCTCTGGTTCCTCCAGCTCTGGAAGGAATAAGCCACTCCCAAGTGTATCTGTTTCGAGGAGAATATCCGTCTTGGGGTAAAGCTGGTGGGTAAGATATCAATCGTGGAAGAAAAACAGTAAATGAAATACAAATGCGCATTTACTGTCACTTGAAATAATACATTTGTAGGTCATGATAAAACACCGCAACATTTTAAACTACTACTAGACTTTCAACCATTATAATCTCCTAATAATTGCAAAATAAAGACAGATGAAGAATGACTATCAAGCTGAAGAGTAACTTCACTCTGTTTAATCTGGGTCCTGTGTGAGAGTTTGGCATATAGTTGACTCCTGCTCTGGTTTGAGTAAGATTAGGAACAAGTTAGGATATATCCTAAGTTACCTGAATGGTACTATGGGACATTTTGAATAAGGCTTAACATGATAGGGTAGAGAAACCTTGACGAGTGCAGTACATACTATGTGAGATATTACATCTAACGTCCATATCAAGTGCCTACCTCTGAGATCCAGTCTTTATTATCAGTTGATGTGAATTACCTACAACACGGCCCTATTATTCCTTTCTTTAGGTTCAGTCAGTGTGAATTACCTACAACACAGCCCTACTATTCCAGTCTTAAGTGTTGTTCAATGTGAATTACCTACAACACGGCCCTATTATTCCTTTCTTTAGGTTCAGTCAGTGTGAATTACCTACAACACAGCCCTACTATTCTTGCCTTTAGTTTCAATAGGGCTGTGAATTACCTACATCACAGCCCTATTATTCCTTTCTTTAGGTTCCGTCAGTGTGAATTACCTACATCACGGCCCTATTATTCCTTTCTTTAGGTTCAGTCAGTGTGAATTACCTACAACACAGCCCTACTATTCCAGTCTTTGGTTTCATTTTGTCTTACCTTCAGCATTGCCCTCATAGCTGACAGGAAAGCCAAGCATGCATTTGGTAGTGATTGTAGCGAGAGGGTGCCCAGTCTCTTGATGTATGCCAGGGCCCTCTGTGTGGTGATCTGCTTATGTCTCTTAAACACCATGGCATCAATACATTTAAGGACAATCTCAGCATCTTCAAAACTCTCTCCTTTAGTAAAAAATAATTAAAATTACAAAGTTTCAAATTTAGAAATTGCTGGGAAGCAGGTATTGTGTCAATAAATAATCACAAAAGAATAATATCCATTGTCTAATGTCAAGGCATGTTATTGATCAGGCAGATACTTCTTGTGCACCTAGCTTACTAATCTACCCTGTCTGAGGATGTAGCCAGTACCTATTAGAGGGATGGAGAACTGATTTCTAAGTCTGAATCTCTCCTTGACCTGCATATACACAGAATAAGTTCATATGTGAGGTAATATTCTCTCTTTACCTACATATACACTGAATAAATTCATATGTGAAGTAATATTCTTTCTTTACCTGCATGTGCACTGCTTTAGTTCATATGTGAGGTAACATTCTCTCTTTACCTGCATATACACTGATAAATTCATATGTGAGGTAAGAATCTCTCTGTACCTGCATGTACACTCAATGAGTTCATATAGAAGTAAGAATCTCTTTACCTGCATGTGCACTCCATAAGTTCATATGTGAGGTAACATTCTCTCTTTACCTGCATATACACTGATAAATTCATATGTGAGATAAAAAATCTCTCTTGACATGCATGTGCACTCAATAAGTTCATATAGAAGTAAGAATCTCTTTACCTGCATGTACAGAGAATAAGTTCATATACAGATGAGTGTAGAACCTAGTTGGATCAATATTGAGGGCAGCACCCTGATCTGAAAGAATCTTAAAAGCAGTCAGCACACAGTGTAGGGACTCTCTGTATTCCAATGCCTGGAAAGAGAAAGATATTATTGAAAGATATCTATTGCCATGAAAGTAATACCAAGCTTTAAAGTTATTCCAATCAGACTTGCTTGTCCAGCATCATTTACTTAGTTCTGATTTAGTATAGTATCATTGTCCTACAGGCTAATAACCATTAAGCAGTCTTCATGGAAAGTTGCCCACTCGTTAAAAAACTACCATAACGAAAGTGACAAAAAGGACCAAAAAAGCTTATGTGGTGGACTGGAAGGATATATGATGAAAAATCTTCACATTAGAACTGTGCTTGTTCTTTAGCACTGAAATAAGTTCCAATGGGAGAAGCTTGGGGGGGGGGGGGGGGGGGGTTGTTATTTGAATGTGTAATATTTCTGCAATGAAGATTGCAGGTTCATATGCAGTAATGTAGGAATGTATAATTGATGATCCTTGGCAACTCAAGAGACTAACACATTGATAGTGCTTTAGCAATGTATTTCAAATATTGCATTGAAATATCTTTTTTTTGCTTTCAAAACCATTTACAGCAGTTGCTATGGTGGATACATTCCTGAACCAAAGGTGTATTTGTAGTAATACTTGGTGTTGGTGTGGTTCCTTATTTATTAGAAAACCTACTAAAGACACACCAAAACATACTCAATAGGAGTGGCTGCCTCGATTGGTTGCCAAAGTGTACTTAACTTAATAATAACGAAATTAAAGTGATTTTAAATATTCATTAGGTGAATAATATTCATTACCTCAAAGGACTGAGCCAACAGAAGCTACACCACATTATCTGCCATATAACCACCAATTGCAACACTGAACAAATCACTTCATCAATCAATCAATAGTCATTAAAGAAGTAACTTACTCCTGAGCCAATCAACTCGTTGAGAACCTTGACAAGGTCATCAAAGAACTCAATGTTGATAAGATGAGCAAATTTAGCCAAACCTTCCAAGACTGAAGGCATCAGTCTGGAATCAGTTGCAGTCTTTAGAACCCTGAAGTACGTTGCAAAGACAGATTGGATGACTCGAGTGTTCTGTGAAATCAATCAGATCAACAATGCGTGTTAATGTAAATTCTAAATAGCAGCTTTTAGTTGTTAGTAAAGAATTGTGCATTTGAAATATCTCTCGAACAGTTCAGAATGGTTTTTAGAGTTCCTGGTGTCTGACCACTATCTACCCTTCCCCCTCCCACCCCCTCACATCTACCTCCCCCCCCACCCCCAGTCAACTAGCCCTGATTAACTTTGCTACTGAATGAGTCACCCTTTAAATATTGAAATGTTGTACTATACTTACAAGTTGAATTATTTTGTTTTCATCTTGTTCATGTACAGCCTCCCGTTGTTCACTCTCCAAGGCTTCCTGTCGCTTTGTGAACTAAATGCGAAACAAAAGTTAAGGTGAGTAAAAACTTTCATAAGTACATGAGAAGATGACATAAATTTACTTTAAAAAAGGTCTAAAAGATGACTTGGTGGCAGAACTAATAACTACTGAAAGATTGTTGCAAACATCAGTGTTAAAAGAATTTCTCATGAAGCCTTGTGTAGCATCTATTTGGAAAAAGTGACCAGGAATTCTCGTTTTAAATGCAATATACAGTATGTCAGAAACACCTCCACACCTTTTGAAGCTTGTTTTAGAAATCATAAATCCAATCTAATACATGACAGAGCTAGATGTGAGCTAGCATTACATTTCAATTCAGAAAAAAACATGATTTATCTGAAGTCAAACTGATTATAATTGCAAAATGTGTCCGAACACAACATTGAGACAAATTTGACCGAAATAAAGGTCATAATGGATTGGTTCAACTATCATCATTTTACCCACATGGTTTGAACAAACATAAAGAGTTTAACTCCTACAAAAGCAAAAACTTTCTGAATTGATCTGCAATGTTTACAAGGTTTTGAACCAGCTTTTATCATTGAATCTTAGTGTTTTTTTTTTCATTTTTGTACTGGTGTACTACTAGCTTTTGTGAATCATTCTTTGCTGTCAATGCTACTTCTTACCTTTTGCTTACAAAAAAGTTTTAAAACATTGACTTCTTATGCTCTTGCCTGCTTCATCGGTTTAAGCTCTTTCTATCTGCCTCATTGCTTTTATCCACTATACTATACCTTCTTTGATTGTTTTGAACATATTTGGCTGAAGAAGGTTAAAGAATAAACCAAAAGCTTCAAAAAAAAGTTGTGCAACGTGTCAACAGTCATTATGTAGTTGTGTTGCACTCTCCACTTTACACAATTTATTTATATAGATATCTTGCAGCATAGTTGTTTATTAGTGTTTTTCCATAATTCATATGTATATATATTAATATATATATATACATATCTATATATATATGTATATATATTAATATATACAAATCTATATACAAATCTATATATATATATATATATATATATATATGTAACGCTGTTACTGTAAATTTGTTGAGCAATGGGAGTTCTGTGTGGACGGTGTGGAACCATTGTGGTAGTTTAAATCCCCTTGGAATTATATAGGGGTTATCTCTCCTGGCAATAAGTAAACCAGTTGTAATTGTTGGCAGATTATGGCTTTTGGGGCTGCTCCTATAGATTGGCATGTGGTATCAGGCTTATCCTGGGATTGTGATGTAACACATGTGATATTTTCTATGTGATCACATTCATCTCTGTAAAGGAGTACAATAGTTTGGGGATGGTAGGAATGCACTGTGTATTATGTCTTAAACTAAGTTGTAGGGTAAAGTTCATCATTTGTATACATGTGGTATTTCCACATATTGTTAAGGGATTTATATAAAATGCATTACCTGGGAGGGACAAGGCAGTCTTATCTGGTTGTTGTTTTATTTTCAATATACCGCTGTTAAAAATACCATCACCTCTCTGGATTTATTTTGTGTTCGTCTTCATTTTCTGGCCAATTACAATACAACATCTTAGGCCAAGAACCCTGAATCCGCTGGCCGGCGCTACTCACAGAGGAAAGTGTTACAATATATATCATGGGATAACCTTATCATGCACTATTTAGTATCTTATGACTACACAGTAGATTATAAATCCGTGGGAAAAATTAAAACAATGGCAACAAATAATTGAATACATCTTTTCATTTCCATTAGTTTATCATCTTTCTACATGAATCATCAACATCCAAGATTTGTCGCTGCATAATTTACCCTTCTTTCTGTTCTTGTCATTTTGTTCATCTTGTCTTTTCTGTCTTGCTTCTTCTTCTGAGCATCTTCTAAGTTCTCATCCTTCCTTAGATTTGTCTCTTTTATCCGAAGGTGCAGAAAGGTATCCAAAATCTAGAAAAAAACAACCACGATGGCATCAATATATACTAATCTTCTAATTTTGTTATTGCTTCCATCCTTGAAGGGCTGGTGAGATCACAGCTATCGATTGGAATCAAATACAGGGGACCATTAAATGTCACCTGTATCATTATCAAGAACAATGTACAAATAAAACCAGTCTGTTTTGTATTGCAGCCCCTTTTTGTGAACTGGTAAAGACAGCTTCTTAGATCCTTTCTTGTAGCTTCTTGATAATTTTGATAACTTTTGAAATGCTTTTTATGTTTCATTATTAACTTAATCTCATCAACTTTTATATGTCTTAACCTGTATTTTGATGTTCTGTATATTGTCATATTTTTATCCTATAAATAAATTTCTCTGTAAATTTATACTGGAATAAAGAAATGAAAAAAAAAAAAATGAAAAAATTGGACATGACTCTTTCAGTTAATAACTAGTTCGGTATCTCTTTCAATCCTGGCCCTAGCCGCCAGAACTGATGACTTTTATATTTTTGACAATAGTTTCGATACGGTTATATTGCAGTGATTCATACAAATACACCTTGTACTTTAACCACTCTCCTCCCTTTGATTGATAGTGACTCACCTTATGTGGTACTTTAAAATGTTTTCCCTTGATCTTCTTACTGATAAAGGAAACAGCTTCTGGGATCCCATCGTCTACTTTATGTTGACGAAAGAACCTCTGCATACACTTGATACTGGCATCACTGATCTTGGAAGAAAGGAAAACAAATTTATTTCATTTAAATGCTCCAAAGAAGAAGAAGGACCTGTGATGGGATTCTAAGAACTTGATATGATTGTGGTATAACATTTAAGAGTGTTCCTATATTTTCAATGCATAGATTTACCATCGTAGATCTTAAAGGTGCAGAGGTCCAGTGTTGCCGTAAGAGGTGACATTGAATGGCCAGATAATGCAAAGTCAAAATATTATTACTCCAGTAGGTCACTTCATTGTGTCAGTTCCTGCATATCAATGAATTTACCTGGCGGGGGGGGGGGGCGGGGAATACAAGGAAGGGAAAGGGGAAGTGGTGGAAATACTTACTGCTTGCTTTCTGTAGAACATCATTTCAACCACAAGAGATATGATGTTTACTCTATAGTTGAAATGGGCCAAATTCAGCAAGAGATCACACAAGCAGTTACAGGCGACCACCGCCAAATGAGATTTGGCACTTCGAGACATCTCAAACACTTTTCCTTTCTTCTGAGGCTTTTTTGGCTTTTGAGATCTGCGTGGAGGTCGACTTGCTGTTAAATCAAGACAAATTAAATCATGAATACATGCTCTAATCTCTTTTGGGTCTCTTCACTAAGCAGACTCACACTCGTGGAAGGACAAAGAGGAGATAATTTAGTTAAAATCAGATTAGGGAAGCAAACCAAGAAGAGTCTAGCATGTTTACCCTTTTAAAGAAATCTTACCACTTGTTTGTTTTACAAACTGGCAAGATGCAGTTTCTTATCAATTTTACTGTTATACATTTAATAACAAGGACACTTTCTGTCACAACTATATTCTTTAATCGTCTTGCTAAATATAAATATTTTGAATAGTGCAGAAAGGTTACAGGATTCATCAAGTATCTCAGGTAACACAAGAATGAACAGTGTGGAATGGTTGAGGAATTTATTAGGTATATCCCAGGTAACACAACAACGAATAGTGCAGAATGGTTTAGGAATAATCAGGTACATCTCAGGAAACCCAAGAATTAATAGTGCAGAATGATTAAGGGATTAATCTGGTATATCTCAGGTACACAAGAATGAACAGTGCGGAATGGTTGAGGGTTTAATCAGGTACATCTCAGGTAACACAAGCATGAATAGTGCAGAATGGTTGAGTGATTCATCAAGTTTCTCAGGTAACACATGAATGAATAGTGTGGAATGGTTGAGGGATTAATCAGGTTTATCTCAGGTAACACATGAATTAATAGTGTGGAATGGTTAAGGGATTAATCAAGTATCTCAAGTAACACAAGAATGAATAGTGTGGAATGGTTGAGTGATTCATCAAGTATCTCAGGTAACACATGAATTAATAGTGTGGAATGGTTGAGGGATTAATAAGGTTAGTGTTACCTGTCACGGTCTCTTCCAAAAATTCAAGGAATCGCTTGTAGTTGCTGAGTAGGGATTCTTCATATTCACGTTTCTCCTTGATCTCTTTGCTCAGCTACAAAAATAGTAAAATGCAATAATTGATATTTAGCTGTCAACTGAGCTAAATAACCTGTCTCTATATAAAATGTCTTATTTTGATGTTTCCCAACCCATGCTTCAATGTGGAGATGAAGAAGACTGTAATTAATTAATTTTCATCTGGGAAAATGTTTTTATGAAATAATCTGGGATATCGCTGAAGACCTATATCAACGTATTTAGAACTGCAACTGCATAGTATGGACTGTAGTAAGGTATACTGGCTGCATATTATGGACTGTAGTAAGGTACAATGGCTGCATAGTATGGACTATAGTAAGGTATGATGGCTGCATAGTATGGACTCTAGTAAGGACTAATGGCTGCAAAGTATGGACTTTAGTAAGGTATAATGGCTGTATAGTATGGACTGTAGTAAGGTATAATGGCTGCATAGTATGGACTGTAGTAAGGTATA
>KN888444.1:0-22336 GCA_000934455.1 Apostichopus parvimensis | reverse complement strand
TTTACATTTAAAACTCCATAAACCGTAATAGTTAAAACGTTCCTCTTTGGTATCGTTTAATCCTCACGCAAATGTGTTGACAATTAAAGGTCACACAGTATCACTGTATCAGTATGGGTAGTACAGGCTGCCACATCCTGGCAAAAGTAACAAGTAAAATATACGGCAGAACTTTGGTCATACCATGCACTGACCCTACGCAGATCGAGAATGCTATTGAGCCTTTTGATCTCTTTATGCCACTTGAAGGAATGATCAAACAGAAGAAGGCATGACCTTATCTACTGAATAAAAATGAGGCGCTTTCTCATTGGCCCAGAAGAAACACACTCTCTTACACTCCCCACATTTTTGTTCACCTTACACACAAACATTATTTGTAAAAAATCATTACGTTTACGGCTACTTCCAAAGTGAGAGCTGGGCCCTTCAGCCCTACTTCATCTAATTGCTTAACACAAAATCATAAATGTAACACTTCAAACAAAATATAGGCCTACATACTGACACAGAACCGTGCGCAATTTCTGTCGACTGTGTGATTTCCAACCGTTCTATATTTTCTTCTCTCTTTTTTTTTGCGCGCGCGTGTATGAGAAAAGTGGTGGACGTACTAATTAGTACAGATTTCACCCACAGAAATTGTCGAATATGTCTGAATTACGAGTATAATGCTGCCACGGTATTAAAAATTAAGGCCTGCAAAAATTCACATTTCGGAAGAGTAAATTATACGAGCCAAATTTGCAGTACAGTAGTACAGTTTTCATGAGACATTTCGTTCCATTTTAACTGACTGGTGGTGTGCGTATGCCCTACATTACGTCAATACCTAAATAGCGCATTTAAATATTAATTATATAGTCATTCACAAACGGTAATAAAAATAATTATAATTATCAGCAGTTATTTTTAAGACGCTTAAGCGACCACAAATGTCGGAGAAACCCGCAAAGGCTTATGGATTACAACTAACACGATGGGGGGTCTTCCAATTAAACATTTTAACTCAAATTTGGAATCTTTCAATTTAGAAAGTCATTTCAGATGGGAAAACCGTAACTTGCTCTTGGATGAAAGACCCACCTTACTTCGACCCGGCCGGGTATCGAACCCGGAACCTCCCGATTGCTAAGCCTCATTGTTTCAAATGCCACCGCCTTTATCAACTCGGCCACATCACCGGTATGAACCTTGGGAGGTGGGGGGGGGGTGCAGAATGTGGCGCCCTTGCAGAATCAGAGACCGCTTGCTTTCTCGGGACGTCTTGCCAATGCTAACACCCTGCGGCGCCAGTGCGTTAAAAGAGGAAAATACTACTATATAGATTGCAGTCCGAGTATGTGTAGTCCCCAGGAATTTTAAACTCAGCTTTTGTTCAATCTAGATGGGACGAGGGATGGCCCGCGGGGTAGGGGTGAGTGCACGTAACACCCCCCCCCCCCCCGCTTGTCCTAACCCCTCTGGAAATGTATGCGAAGTAGTACTCTTTTTACAAACAATTTAAAGGTCATGTGATTCATGTCCGTATTGGCCACAAATGCTAAGCTTTTTAGAAGTTTCAAATGACATTCCTAGTGGCTCTGCAGCTTTAAGTTGTATTTCCAGACACTTGAAATGAAACTAATGCCACAGCGGAAAGGGGAAGGGAATGAGAAATGACATCGGAACTCTTGGAAGTGTCGCTATTTTGCTGAAGTTTGTACGTAGTATAGTATGATACCGCCATGTTGCATACTGCATACAAGCAACCTTTAGTTAAGGTCATATGTACTGTGCTCAAACTTTGGCATGCTGAAAATGCCGACATTTTGCACTCACGAACGTTCCCGGAGTTTCGAACCTTACAAATTAATATCAGAAAATTTAGGATAATGTTACAAAGAGAAAGAATATGCAAATGCTCTCTCGGCGGTTTGAGCATAGTGACCTCTCTATATACTTAATGGCGGCAAATTTGGGGACAATGTTTGTATTTAAAATAAAATATTCCAAAAGGAGATGCAGGTAGGATCCTCCAACGATCCTCAATTGAGCAGTAGCATCCACTTCACCCTTCCCTTCTCATCTGGCATCCGAGGGGAAATCAAAGTTCGGCCATGAAATTCCCGACCTTCAACGTAAAACCATTAAAAAACGAAAAACATTGTAACCTTCTGCCAAAGAACAGAGTACTCGGACCAAGGATTTCTAACATTTTCGGCTTATACCATTTACTTCCCCCGTTTTGTCTCAGCCTTGCCCAAAACTCGGTTGAGGCCAGAAAGTTAGGTTACCTAATTTGCTGCATCATTTTGGTGGTTTGACACATACCTAACTTAGGTGTTTGCGAAACCACCTAAATGATGCAGCAAGTAACCTTATTATGGTGACGTCATCACCATATCGACATATTTGCATACCTTATATCACAGCAACCTGCCATACTGACTATAGTACTATTAATTGCGTATTTCTCTGTTGTTCGGTACCTCATGTATATTGGGGCTGTTATACACAAATTAGCAGCGGCACGGTACATAGTGAATCGGTAGGCCTAGGTCGAACTACGTCGGAGCAGTTGTATCGAGAGTGTAACGTTGCCAAGAACGGCAAAACATAGGATTAACTTCATTTTCAATCACGGATCAGTCCGTCTATAAAAAATTGACAATAGCCAAAGACTGAATATGTTTTGGAATATCTTTAACTTGCTTTTTTTGTCAGCTAAATCGAAATTTAGGATGAACGCATCACGAACCTACCTCTGTGTTTTCATTTATATATTAACACTAACAGTCTTTCAACCTGATTTGAGCTGTGCTGCTTGCAGTAGGGAACTCAACTGTGTGAATGGATACTGTGACTCTCTCACAGAAGAGTGCGTGTGTTACGATGGTTGGCAAGGAGAAAATTGTGACCATTGTGGGGGAAGGGCTAGGTAAGACCACCACTTGGGATGAGGGCTGACTGTCACTTAGTTGAAGCTCCCTAGGCAATGCTAGGCCTAAACCTAATATGCTAACCATACAAACTTAGATTGAAGGTACTATAATAAGTTTCTAAATCCTAGTACATACAGATACTAACTTAAAGTTAGTGTTACTGTTTGGTTAGGGTTTCCCTAACTTCATCCCGCCATGAACCCCCTGTGGATATCAGAGTTGTCCACGAACCCCCAACTTTTCGAGACACGATCTGAGTCATTATAGTATAATTCGCATAACAGTGCTTTGTAAAAGATCAAGTATCACATATATGGTACGGTACTACTATGGCAACATATGCGTATAGAACGCGAAAAGAGTTTGTACATTACTAAATTATATGATCAGAGTTTAATTTGTCTCACGAACCCCCTGGGATGGAATCACGCACCCCCTGGGGGTTCATGCACCCCAGTTAGGGAACCCCTGTGTTAGGTGATCATTCATGGGTTTAGTAGACGTACCTTAACTGAAGTTAGGGCTAACTTAATTATTGGAAATCAGTGGCCTGAATAATGAAGATAACATGTTTGTACCAAGCATTAAGGTATTGCAAATAGGCTAATGACTGAATGAGGCTTGGTGACAATGTCTAGGCTAATTGTATAATATGAGATTCAAGGGAAAGATCAAGGCCATCAAAGAAATTTGAAGATGAGATTTAGTATCGGTACTCTAAAGCAAATTATTTAGCACAGATCAATCTTTGAACATGTTGAAGTAAGAAGCAATTCAACTAATATCAGAATGAATACATAATGTAGGCCTAGCCTTCGCAAAAATATTATGTGCAACCTCCTTGCAAGAATCCTAGAACAAATATCGCATTATACATTCTTGAAACATGACAAAAATTATAGCAATGTCATTGATGTGAATCAAATTCCCCACTCTAATGAGTAACCTAATGTTTAATAATAAAGCACAGAATTATGACATGGTTCTTTTCCCCCATGTTTGGACCCCTCCACAAAGACAAAAAATGGAAAATCTAATTGCCAAGGAGATCAAGACAGTGTCCTTCCTCTGTTGACTAATGGTTCACTTTCACAGTGTATCTGATATGCATGTGCGAGCAGACGGCTGGACGTTCCTTTTCATAACTGTACATTAAGCCATATGTTGGTCTAGGTGCTTTACGCAACCACTATGACTAGCAGCATTATGTACACTTGAGTAATGTCTGTCACAGTCTTAACCTCTATAAGTATCTCTCAAATTTAATATTTTTGTAGCAGAGCAAGCCATTTCTCAGTAATTGGTCTACCAGGCATATGAATGCAAGTGGCTACTGAGCACTCTTCCAATCAACAGGTGCTACATATATACACCTTGTGACTTGGTTTTAATAACAAGTTGTGAAGTGGAGACATAACATGTTTGAAACTACATAGTTTGGTTCTCATAATCTACAGTATGTCTGTGCCTGTAAATCCTGTAGAGACTTTACAGGAAGTTGAGCATTTGAGTTAGCTTGGACGCCTGAAATTTGTCGCAGTCATACCTTTGACTTTGGAAATCACCATTTTTGGTCCTCAAGTTTTGTGTAAAAGGTATACAGTAGACAGTGCTTTTATGCGTCAACAGTGTTTATTTGCTTGAATTTAACGCAGGATATTCTGTTGACATTTATCTGAGAACAGTGCAATAAATCTAAAATAGGATTGAAAATAAAACAAAAATTTAGAATGGAATTTTTGAGGATCATTTTATGTAAATAGTCTGCTCTGCCATTTTAAACTTGAACAGAAATTTATGTAGACAGTTACAGACATGAACCACATCTTCCACAAACGTGCAGTAGTATTTGCACATATTTAGTATCCTAAGCCAGCAAATTTGCTCTAGTAATAGATGACAATTTGCTAGCTTCTGACCATCTGTGATACAATATCTGAATCCAATTTATTTAGTGACTAATGCATGTGTTTGAATTAATTACTTACTCTCATTTATTCAAAAAGGCACTTTGAAAGATTCTTAATTTTTTTGTTAGTATACATCAAGACCTGAGCAGGACTTAAGCACAATAATGGCATAGTCAAGGAAGAGCCAACATGCAGCTGTTTAGCCAGATCAATTGGGCTTCATCTTGTATATGGGATATGAGGAACTTCCATGAGGAAATACCCAAATAGAAAACCGAAACTGTAACTTTATGTATTGTATTGTACAGTATGTTATTGTAAAAGTATGTCAAGTTTTTAAAATTCTGTGCCAGGAGGAATGACATTGTAGCATGTGCTTATGATAATACAGTATTTCCATCAATGTAAAAAGGTCTAATATTATGTTCTAAATACATTAATCTTTTCTCAGTGTAACTGGTGTACAACTGCTGTAAAGGTTGGACATCAAAGTGTTTCAAGGTCTGGTTTGTGCTGTGCTAAGTTTGAGCACAAACTCTGATCTTGCTGGCAACATAGCGAGTCACCAGCTCTGTATTCTTTGTTGACAGCCAACATTGATAGTACCAGGCTTAGCCTAGCACTCTGGTGCAAAGAGAACTTTGGACTGTGTACAATTGTGTAAAGGAGGAAAAAGATATCTATTTTGAAGTCATGTGTGTTTATATAAATAGGATGATGCAGTGTGTTATGTATGGCTAGAGACTGCTGTATGCACAGTACTGTACTGCTGTATGCTGTATATATAATCATTAACAACCAACAAAAAGAATAGATTGCCCTTTACTTAGAAGGCACACCCTCAAGACTGACACATGTTAGCAGTTATAGTATACAACATGGTGCACTTCTAGTATTAACACAGAAGTCTACAAATGATACTGTCATCCTAACATAAAATGATCACTTTTCTAAATGTAATTTATTAAAATGTTACCAAGGATAAATGATTGGCTAGCTGATGACCCTCTTAATAAATATTCTGATCTAAGTTACTAAAAGTCCTGCAATTAATGTACACTGAAATTCTCTCTTGATTCTTCCTTGGTTACATTCTGCTCTCAAGAAAGTCTGGATTAAATTACAGAAAGAGAACAAGGTTTTTATATTTGACACCTTACAGTAGTATATCTCACTTTATAGGAACTCCAGGAAGACGCTATTTGGCTTAATTGTAACCCAGTTTGGGCGTCATTCTGTGTTAAGTACATCTAACTTAGTATGTGGAAATTCATTTCAAATATTACTTGATTGAATGGGACCCGGTTTTGTTTGATTTTCTGGGTTAAGTACATCTTATCACGAATGTGGAAACTTCTCTCAGACATTCCATTGTTAAATGCGACCTGTTTTGGTAGTCATTCTGTGTTAAGTACAGCTAACTTAATATGAAGTTCTAACTCCTCACAGACACACTGATTCATGACATGATGGTAGTAGCTATCTGTGCAATAGAAAGGTTCTAACTATCACTATAATCCTGTTATTATTGTACTTGTCTGAGGTTGAAGAAAACAAACATGATTTGTGTCAAAGTTCAGTAATGTAAAGAAGGCTATGGAATGGTGATGCGTGTATGCTTTAAGCTTAGGCCAAAACATCAGTGTTACGAAGAGACAGACATCTTACATTTGACAATCCATGATTCAACCAATGTATATTAAGAAGTGAAATCTTAAACCAATTAACACTTCAGTTAGAAAGTTTCACAACCAGTTCAAATGAAGTTAAAATGGCATCTTGCTAATCCGGTAAAATAAAATTACTAAGTTTCATTTTTCTTCCCACCAAAATCTGACATGATTCATGATTATACAATAATACTTTGACTTTATTTTGTAAAATCTCTTGCTTTGTATTCAAGTTGTGAGTTAAAATATTGACATATCCTTTTAGACTGGTATGGCAAATATTGAGAGCAAATGCTCATGATATACATCTGATATTCAATGAAGTTCGGTCAGTAGAAAACAACAGATTGTTGGCTCTTTATGTTGATATTTTAATTTTAATATGAAAGCATTAAATGATTTCTCAGACATCATGGTTTGTTCAGTGAGTATAAATATGGATACCAAAATTGTGTAAATAAATGCTGATCTTGTCATACATTTCTTGAATTAACTAAAAAACACACTAAATTCTCAAGACTTTGCAAAGTTTGAGATTTGAAAGTCTTGCATTCTGTAATGGTGTGTCTTTTGATCAGCTACAGTACCTTGCATTTAGTAGCAAGTGTGTGTTGTTACTCACTTGTTATTGTGTAATTTCCCTTGTGCAGGTTATGTTCCAGCAGTTTGAATATCGTTATAAAGTAATTATTAAATTTGGTATTCGTGTATTTAAAGTTACTTGTTTTGAGGATTAAGCATGTTAGTAATTAATTTAGCAATGTATTTACAATGATTTATCATGAAACCTTACTGTACTGCACTCACTTTGTTAGAAGAAGCCAATCTGAATGAAGTAGAATTTAACATAAAAAAAAGGTTTATATAATGAAATTCTCTAAATACTTTGTGACGTCTTCTGCTTTGTATCTTGGATCATATAATTTATGTAAGAATCTACTTCATTTTATTGTTAGGAATATATGTGGTTGCTGTGTACAGAATACCAACCAGTGTATATTGTACTGTATGATCTGCAATACTGTGCTCAAGGTTTGGTACAAAATAACCTGTATTCAAGCTTAATGCTGTGTTAGTGTGATTTAATGCTAGTGTTTGTGATTATTTAAGAACCAGGAAGTTATAAGGGCTAGTCATTCGAGAATTAACCTGTAATTAGGAAGTAAGGCCAACAATTTCTTAGGAATCGTCAAAAGTTTGTCCTGTGGGAAATCTGAACAAGTATAGAAATGGAATCAAATGTTGATCAAGTTCAAGCCTATTTATTAACCCAGTGGTCAGGAAGAATACATAGTGATATTAGTTAACATTGCAAGAGAGAGAGGTATGGTAGTCTTATATATATAAGTATGAAAAAGGTTTGGAGGTAAAATACCTGCTCTGGCATGTAACAATGGGCAGGATTTCACTCTGGTGTGTAACTGGTTTTTAATTTACTGTCTGTCTGTCTGTCTGTCTGTCTGTCTGTCTGTCTGTCTGCCTGTAAGTCACAATTGCAGCTTGTAAGTTTTGTGGAGCAAACAGTATTTCTGTCTTCTGACATTTGGTGCTCTCTTTCACATCTTTGTCTTCTTGTGTCATAGAAATAGAGATTTCGTACAGCCATGACTGCTGAAGTACTGAAGGAATATCAGCAATGATGTTTGGAATGAGGGAGGGAGGTGGAGGGAGGACGGCGGGCAGATAGGATGGGGGGCTGCCTGTACATGGGCTAGCTTTTATAACTTAACCCTGGATTGCAATTAACTCCTGGTCCACGTACCCGCACTCGTTATGGCGATCGTGCCTTTTCTGTGGCTGCTTCGTTCGTGACTCTCCCTCCCTCCATTTCAAGAGACAACTTGAAACATTTCTGTTTGATTCCTAGTTTCTTTTTTTTTCTTTCTTGGTTTCCTTTGTCTCTTTCCTACTTTGTAAAGCGCTTTGAAATGCGGTATTAAGCCCTATATAAGTGTAATTTATTACTATTTATTTATGATCAGGACATATTGGAGTGTGTTTACATTCAACATTCAAGACTTTAGTAATTGCATTCTAAAAAATACTGCTCATGTTGAGTTCAATCAATCAATGTTATGGAAGCAGAAGGTCTGTTAGACCTTCAGGATGATGTGACCTATTTTAAAGACAGATAGTCTCATATTATTCAAGACTGGCTGGTGTGGTAGACTGTACTTAATTACTTGCTCATCCAATATGTTACAAATCATTGTGATTAGAATTTGTCTCGGCCAAATTCTTTCATTTTGCTAATTCCTTACTTTAGCATCTTGTAACCTTAGTCACACCTTACTAATTTTATGCTTGTCTCTCTTCCCTGTTGCAGGCTGGTGGAAACATCAGGACACATCCTGGAGTCTCCAGCAAATTACAAAACGTCTCACAAGTGTTCTTGGTTAATTGATAGTCAACGGTAAGTGAAGGAACAATTAGGGTCCAAACAAAATCCCAAAGAATGAGAGTTACATTGTCAGTTAAAAACATAATTCATTCCAAATAAGAAGAAAACATCACACACAACATTCATGCCCATGTTGTAATGTCTCAGTGCACAGTTTCGCAGTGATTTACACCTTATTGTCAGATCTTGCATTCGTTTTGGTGACTTAGAACATGGAGGTTTGTTTTTACCTCCATGCTGAGAAGTATTTATGCATCAATTTTTTTTTATTTTGAACCACACAGCTCTGTTTTGTATGTTGGATCTGTTGTTCTATACAGTATGTTGGAGCTTATTACTTTGGTTTCTGTAATAACCAGCTTTCCCTGAGTGATCTCACTGTTAATTCTGCAAATATTACATCAAGAATGTGGAAATTCTGAACTCCATGGTAATGGCAACCTGTACTGTAAGCTATGCCTTACAGGTAACACACATTATCCACTGTTGATGTGAACTGGAAATCAGTGCACTCTTATTGAAACACCACAAATTGTGTGATGTATTGACACTCTGTCCATAGCTTATATGCTGACAACTCCAATCAAAGTTGACCATGCAGAGAGCTGCATACAGACCAAACTCAACAGCTATTGTTGGAGGTGTTAATGCTTGATTTCAATTCACAGAAATTATGTACATAGCCAGAAGAGTGTACACATGTGTTATAAACACTTGCACTTGGAATTGCAAAATGCCAAACTGCAGAATCATTGTGCTGTTGTCACAATGAAACATTTTGTGCAAAACTATCCTTTCCTTTCTGGCTACATTTTTATCCTAGACCAGGCTAATCTGAGTGTTGGCTATATTTAGTATTTACAACACAAATTATGGATAATCTGGATGTTATCGCAGTTGTTTGGTTAAGTATTTCGTATGAAGTGATCCACACATCTTTCGCCTACAAATATCCAAACCAGCAAGTTTTGGAATTTTGGAATCAAGTACCTATCACTTCATACAGCACAACTAGAGTAAGAGTGTACACAATTAGCAAATTGCTTTCCATAGTAAAATATGTACAGACCTTTAATGATATGGTTTCTTTTAGACTTATTGCATCAATCTCAGGCTGACCAAGTAAGTTTGCTTGCTCGTTTACGAACAATGGAAGCAATTACTTCCTCAAGTATTGGATCAATACAGTATACACAGATCCTATGTATCTTTGCAATATGTTTTGTTTTTACTCGGCATAGGACAAATACAGTGATTTACAATATGAAAAAGCCAGGAAGTTATTAGAAGAACACATGAAACAGCCTTTTTTTTGTAAACATATCCAGACAGAGTGGTGCAAAATTACTGCAGCTTTTACATTTTAAACAAGTTAGCACTTTCATATTTGCCCATACTGTAGGTTAAAGCACTTTTAATGATGACACATAGTGGTAAGTGATTATATCAAAGCTATTGCTCTGCTTAACACTATAAAATCCAATTGGGAAAAAAAAACAGGTCCCATTGGTGGACTTTATATCAAAGAGCCATGTTTTACTATTGATTGTATATACTCAATAGTTTTAGATATGTAGGGGAATGCAGGAATCCCTGTACCAGTATGTTGTCGGTGTTATGTTGTCGGTGTTATTTGTCAGCTGCTTGCTAGATATCATGATACACTGAACAGGAACTACCATTTCTAATGAAACTGATAGCATTATTAATGCTGCTACTTGCTAAACTGTATGCTATTCATTAATGATAAAATGCAATATTATAATACTCTTCAAGTTGCTGTTAATTCTTGTAATATTTACAACTGCCTATATTACAGTTACTTTTACTGGATTGCAATTGAATACAAATACTGCAGTCACTGTTAAATTGTTCATGCTACACCGCAGTTGAATTTGTCAAGTCTTTTCAGACCTTAATTCAATGCGACAATTTTGTCTAACATAACTAGTGCATGATGGGTAATGACTATTCACAGGCACTCAACAGCTTGTTTCAAGTTTCAGATAGTGATATCACTACTGTGATATTACATTACTTATACATGTATCTAGTGCTTGAGACTACAAGATCATGGTTTTGGTTGATTTGATAAATACTGTACTGTACTGTACTGTATGGGGAAGGAAGTGAACACAAAAGAGTACAAAGACAAAAGAACGAAAGAAGAAAAAAAAGGACAGATGTTAGTTTATTGGGTTCATATTTTTGTGTTGACTTAATTCCAATAAATTAATAAGTTATTACAAGTTGTTATAATAGTTAGATTAATAAATAGTTGATCATCTGTTCTGTAATATTTCAGACTTTTCTGTTTGCTTTCATGCTATGAGAGCAATAACTAACAGTTAAGTGTAGGAAATGATATATAATGGGTGTCAATTTTCAGTTTGCTTTCATTTTCTATGCGAGAGCAATAACTAACAGTTACTGTAGGTGTAGGAAATGATATAATGTGTGTCACAATCAACTGACAGGTTCATGTAGAACTTCAGGTAACGTCGAGAGATCATTAAAACACTCATCTTATAAATGTCAAATGAAAGCTCTAAAGGGGTGTGTATAGAAACAAGAGACAATATCGGACTGTTCAAAGAACGATGCGGCGATGCAAATTTCAATTCACAGAAAACAAATATTAGATCTGGGTGCTGAGTACCCTTAGGAAAACCTAATTTCAGGTACAGGTGGTCCAAAGGATGACCAGGAAAAGTCCTTAAAGATACATTTAAGTGTGATTGATGTATTTCTAGAGTAGAGTGCAGAGGCTGTTTGACCAGAGAACCTGCAAACAATGAAGTAAGAATATATTGTATTAATGTGATGCATCCATGGGTATGTTGTGATTAAAGGTCATGTGATTGTAATCAGTGTTCCTACTGTATACAGTTTCGTGCAGATAAACTGGTGTCTCAGTGTTCCTACTGTAGTTCATGGTGCATGCAAACTAGGCTAGGTGCTTGTAACCAACATACAGTCTGGTATAGATAAACTGGTGTCTACTAGACCTGTGTTCCTACTGTAGTTCATGGTGCAGACCCACAGGGCCAGGTGCTTACACAGTATAACTAACATAAAGTATGGTGTAGATATACTGGTGTTCCTACTATATATAGTTCATGGTGCATCCACACTGGTCTAGGTGTTTATAACCAACATACAGTACGGTACAGATACACTGGTGTCTACAGTAGGTGTTCCTACTGTATACATCTGTGCAGGCTACTCTACGGTACAAGATGGAACAGTCTCATTACCATTGCAAATTTTGATTTCGGCTCCAACAATCTGACAGGATGGATTTTTAAGTCATTTTAATGGACGCAGAGGGCCTCTGAATCCTCAACTTTACACTTTGAGGGAACATTTTATCAAAGTTCTGCCTTCTGAGTCATTTCCTTCTCCTTCTCAAGTCCTCTTGTATTCTTTCTGCGACACACACTGGGTGTACTCTATTATATATATCGGAATTCTATTACACATTGAAATGCCTGCAGGTTGCTTCCTCATTTTACATACTGAGTGGCACTCATTTCACATCCTACATATATACAGAAATACTGAATGTACATGAAAGTTGCAATTGGCTATGTTTGAATGACTTTGCTCAGGGCTATCTTACCTGTCTCCATTGAAATCATGTACTTCATTTTGTACCATGTGTATTTCTTTCAACTTGGTGAGGTTGTAAAGTTGGGAATTTGCCCCAAAAAATCACAAATTTTGTAACAAATTTCATGGTTTATACACAGATGGGTTGTTTTTTAGCAAGTTTAGCTATGATAGTGGGGTAAAAAACAACCAATACAGTGTCAGTAAGTCACTTTGCTTCCATGTTTCATCTATTTTATCACTCTATGTCTCAATTTATTCTACATTATACTTTTATACTCATTCTACGTTATACTTATGATACTTATTCTACATTTTTCCTACTGTTTGCGTGAGGCTGTGCTAGACCACAGCCTCACGCAAACATCAAAGAGTGTGGTCTGAGTTAGATACTGTGACTGACAGCTCTTTAGAAGTCTTAACTTCCTTGACTGATACATCATGAACAGGTAATTGTTTAGAGTTTTAAATCCTCAATCTATCCTCTTACTACTGTAGTAATCATTTATTTTTTTTTTATCTTTTCAGAAATAACACTCCTATTCATCTAGAATTGGAAGAGTTTGCGACAGAGTGCGGATGGGATCACCTCTATATTTATGATGGTGATTCCATTCATTCACCTCTGGTTGCTGCCTTAAGGTAAAGTCCTCTATTTTCTCAATTTTTACATTACTATGTTGCAAACTACGTTCAGATCTGGGAGAGATCAAGGAAATGTGACTTAAGAGTTTAAAGGTTTTCACACAAAATAATAAAAGCATTGTCATACATTTGTGGGACACAAAACTTTCATACAGTCGGTGAAATCCATGGTTAATAAGTTGTTTAAGTAGGATCAACTAATTGGTTGTAAGATCATATAGATATCTTCGATAGATTAAAGGGGGGAGGGGGAGGGAGGGGTACCTAGTTATATGCAAACATCACATGGCTTTGGTCAAAGTGCACGTCTGTAACCTCTGAGGATGTGTATAGGCAGACAGTCGGTATTGATAGACGTTATATGTCTTAGATTTACAAAGCAATGTTAAGGTGCCTCGGCATATCATTGTGTCCATGATGGATTGATACTGTATGGATTCATTGCTAATCTTCGCTGCAACTTAACCAACTCTTTCTTCTGTATTAGTCAATTGTAAATCTCCTAATTGTTATTAGATACATTGTACCAAACAATGAAATCCAACCCCTGTGTTGATCCTTTAAAGAGGGACTTTAGGGGTCAAAATTAGAATTTGCCTGAAACCTCAGAAGCTGTTTCATACTATGGATTGTTGAATAGTAGTTAACTTACGGGATGCAGGTATTGAAGGTCAAAGGTTAGCGTAGATCATTGAGACCATAATTTGTATGTGAATGTACCACTGTACCATCGGTTCTCTATGATGAATGCAATGTAATCTGTTTAATCAGAATGAACACACTATAAAGTATTATAAATTAAATTCCTTGTTCTCTTTTCAGTGGCCCAGTCCGATATGATACTACGGATATACGTCACCAGTTCACTCTCACCTCAGGATTTGCGTATCTTTACTTCTATAGCGATGCAGCCTATAGTCTGGATGGCTTCAATATCAGCTACAGGTAGATAACAGCATGTCATCAGCTCAAGAGTTGTAGTCCAAGCATTGATGTTTATCTGTATCTTTGATTGCATCCATAGGGCAGAGAGATTCAGTGCCCATCATGACTCAGAACTCCCCATGAAGTTGTAGACATGTCCCAAAGTTCTACACATACCAGATCACAGACAAGTACATGCATAAATTGTCTTGCTCTATGGTCATTGGCTTAAATTGTTGTCTGTTTAGGACTTCACATACCAGATCACAGACAAGTACATGCACAAATTGTCTTGCTCTACGGTCATTGGCTTATATTGTTGTCTGTTTGGGACTTCACATACCAGATCACAGACAAGTACACCCACAAATTGTCTTGTTCTATGGTCATTGGCTTATATTGTTGTCTGTTTGGGACTTCACATACCAGATCACAGACAAGTACATGCACAAATTGTCTTGCTCTACGGTCATTGGCTTATATTGTTGTCTGTTTGGGACTTCACATACCAGATCACAGACAAGTACATGCACAAATTGTCTTGCTCTACGGTCATTGGCTTATATTGTTGTCTGTTTGGGACTTCACATACCAGATCACAGACAAGTACATGCACAAATTGTTTTGCTCTATCGTCATTGGCTTAAATTGTTGTGTGTTTGGGACTTCACATACCAGATCACAGACAAGTACATGCACAAATTGTCTTGCTTTAAGGTCATTGGCTTAAATTGTTGTCTGTTTTGGGACGTCACATACTAGATCACAGACAAGTACATGCAAAAACTGTCTTGCTTTAAGGTCACTGGCTTATATTGTTGTCTGTTTGGGACTATCAATGACAGTGTTTTGTTAGGAATCCTCAGAAATTGGGATTAGTTTCTTCCATCTGCAATATTCAGTGAATCTGTTAAATGTGTAAACTTCAGTCATGAAAGTAACTTCACCCTTCGATGACTGAAATAAATAGCTGAACATGTGTGTACCTGACAGCTGATAAATTAAAAGCAGAGGGTGGTAAAAAGTCAATCAGTGGTGCAAGTTGGGGGCAGGAATTCAAGGGAACCCAGAGACAAAATTTCATTAAATCACCGTAGCAACAGAGAAGTGAGAGATGTGTATGATATTACAAGGCAGTTCTCAGTAAGCTGTCTCTGTTAGTACAATAAATCAGATAGAGTGAGATGGAATAAACTCACATAGTTTGGTTGGTCAAAGGCTGTTCAAACTGCAATTTCAGGAATTCCTGTACAGATAATGCCAATAGTTATCTCCTTTTTCAACATAAAAAGTGATTTTATTATGTTAAGTAAGAAGTTTGGGTTGGTGTGTATTGTTACAGGATACAGAGATCATATTAAATGCAGTTCTGGATGAGGAACCATTGTATGTGCCATTTAACTCATTATTTGATACATAAATAGTAGATACTACTACAAACTTAGTAGAAATGCACTATACATAACATATGACAACATCTTTAAATCACATGTGAAAGGAAGTCTTCTAAAAAACCTAAACAAGGTTTAAAAAAGAACACTTCCAACCAAAAAGAAACCAAAGAAAAACAAATTACATTTACTTATTTATAAGTTTGTTCACTATTACACTTCATTAATTTGATAATTTGAATTCCTTGTGGATTGTTTGATAATAAATCAGGTGCTAGATATATAATATTAGTACCATGGTAGTGAACTGTTTGCACTATGTATAACTAGTACCCCCCATACATCATTCCTACTGGTATGTAAATATTGTCAGAGATGCAATGTTTTAATGAAAGAAATGACAGACATATTCATATAATGTTATTTAGGGATTATTGCAACAGCCACTGGTTAAGATTGATGGTACTACCTAGCAATGCAAGTTGTCATATTCAACGACATCATCATAGTTACTACCATGTGCAGATCTCTAGCTAATACATAATAACACCCATGACCTTGAAGTGCTTGAATGACTTCAATAGTTAAGACTCAGAAGTGAGAAAAGAGAGAAGTGAGAATTCTGGCTTCTGAGTTGATGACCTCATACTCATAGAAAGGTTTTTGAACCCATAGGATGTAAACTCCTATCCACTGAACATGACCATATACCCCCATATGGCATGTGACCTCCTACCCAGAGGACATGTGGAATTTGAAGGTTATTAAAGAGAAAGAAACAAGGCTGTTAAAGTGGCACATGCAATACCAAGACAAAAACTTATTCTGGAAATTTCTGTTGTAAATGGCAATATAGTAGTTTCACAGTCCTCTTATTCTTAAACAAATGGTGCTTTCATTCAAAGAGAAGGTGTTTATATTGTTGAGTTGCTTACATCTTCTTTTTGTTTTGTGTGTTTGTGTTTGGTTATGTGTGTTTGTTTCTTGTTCTCCATGCACAGAAACTAGTCATACTACATGAATAATTATAACAATAAAAATAATAATAATAAGAGATGAATTGTCCCTAAAACTTATGGTTCTTTGCCCTACAGGATTCTTATCATTTTTTTAATGTATTCGTAACACTTTCCTCTGTGAGTAGCGCCGGCCAGCCGATTCAGGGTTCATGGCCTAAGATGTTGTATTGTAATTGGCCAGAGAATGAAGATGTACACAAAATAAATCCAGAGAGGTGATGGTATTTTAACAGCAAAATATTGAAAAGAACTTCTTACAGTAAGGTTAAGTGTGTTGTACTGGATATGTGGTACAAACTTGAGGCTACATGGCCCTGAAGCCTACCATCAAGAGTGTTTTGTCAAAAGCAACCAGAGTATATTGTTCTGTCCCTCCCAGGTAATGCAATTTATATAAATCCCTTCACAAATATGTGGAAATACCACATGTATACAAATGATGAACTTAACCCTACAACTTAGCTTAAGACATAATACACAAATACTACAGTGCATTCCTACCATCCCCAAACAATTGTACTCCTTTACAGAGATGAATGTGATCACATGAGTATCCCTAGAAAATATCACATGTGTTACATCACAATCCCAGGATAAGCCTGATACCATACGCCAATCCATAGAAGCAGCCCCAAAAGCCATAATCTGCCAACAATTACAACTGGTTTACTAAATGCCAGGAAAGATAACCCCTATATAATTCCAAGGGGATTTAAACTACCACAATGGTTCCACACCGTCCACACAGAACTCCCATTGCCCCACAACTTTACAGTAACAGCCTTACAGTATATTATATCTTGTCTGCTGTATGAACTAGGCAGGAATAGAAATAGGTGCACACAGTGAAAGGCTGTATAAAACTCTTTAGTAGGCCATATTGTTGTGAATTTCCTTTCTTGAATGATAAACTATACATGCACACAGTATTTCATCTGCCAACGAACACTTTATTTTCGTTTTCTTTCTGAAGGCAAAATAAAATGAAATGAAACTGTTAGCAAACTGCTTATCCACTAGAGGGCCTGTGTAATAGAATGTGTAAAAGTAAGTTGGCCTGACGTTTCGATCCTAGCAGGATCTTCTTCAGAGGCTAAATCTTCTTCAGAGGCTAAATCTTCTTCAGAGGCTAAATCTTCTTCAGAGGCTAAATTTAGCCTCTGAAGAAGATCCTGCTACTGTAGGATCGAAACGTCAGGCCAACTTACTTTTACACATTCTTTCTGAAGGGTAAAAAGTTATGACTGTTTCAGTTTTACTTTGAAGCTTATACTTACCTCACATTCTACAATAAGGAAAGTGTATATACAGTACTGCATCTTAGTTAATTAAGCAATGCCTTGAGTCAACCCTCATCATTTCCTCTCCTCCCAGAATTCTACATTGTTTTGACTTGATGCTACGGTAGTAATAGCCCTTTCTTTGTGACATAGTAATTGTTCCCCTTCTCTCCTCCCCCCCCCCCCTTTCCCCTTTTAGAATCCTTGTTTGACTCTGCTGGTGCATAGTTTGCTATTTCATACATGGACTTCACACTTATTGAAATTCAGTCTTCACAGAGCTACAGTACAGTAATGTCGATCAATAACACAAAATTGATGCACTTGGTTTGTCATTATCATAGAATATTTTTGGCATTGATTATTTCCCAGTGCTTCTGGTTTAAAATTCATGCTATATGCTGTAGTACTGTATGTTATGATATAATTTTACCAGATTGCAAAAGAGAGACTTTCGCTAGCATGGTTCTTCAAAATCAACACAGACTTTGAACTTAACATGCAATATCGTGAGAAGTGAGTGATAATTTAATTAAAAAATTTGGGGATTCATTCTTCATTACAGAGTTCCTGGTATCATGTTTTTGATAAGGCTCAACATAATTTAGCATCGCAACTTATATTATAGGGCAGTTACAAGTACTGAGCACTCAGAATTAATATGAAATTTGAAGCTGTTTGCTGTTAGGGTTCTGTTACTTCCATGTTAGGGAACAGCTGTAAAAACCATAAAAAAGAGAGGTTCTTTTGTTAGTTGAGCTTGATGCTAATCCTAGCTAGGGTTAATTGATATCTTCAAACTAGAAACTTGATAACTGCATTAGAGTAATCTTACATAATGTTGTAACCACATCATTTGTTGGTATTGGTGACATCTTTCTTGGCTTTCCAAAGTCATTTAATGTGTTTGTTACTTATGTTGTGTTTAAATTAATTGCCATGTTCTTGGTACTATTATCCCTTGTAAACTATAATGTCACTATGTGCCACTCTTACAAGTTTGTCTCAACTCTCGTATTTGTAATTTCCCCTTTTGACCTATCGTATTAATTGGTATCATTGCAGCCTAGTTGCATGTTCAACGTCATTGAGTTACAATCATATAAAGCAAGTTAAACTTGGCTGGGTGTAATGCCTGTATACATCTGGATGTAGTATGACACCATACAACATATCCTGTTACATTGTCAACCCTGTAGTAAATCATTACACCACTTAGAAATATGACAATAGTATTTTCATGGAAGAATGATTTGTCTGTAAATGACCTGTGATGTCACCATTATTCATAATACCATTGGTGAGTAGCCTTGCTACTGGAGAACAATAACAATTGGCGATGATACAATAGATGTAAATATGTTTTGTCATTGCACAGTGGTAAAGCATGCCCCACTTTTGTACACCTATGCTGCCTATACCATCCCTCTTCCCTATTTTGTTCTATCCTGACAAATGTCAGCCATGTCTCACTCCCATTTTAACCCCAACCACCCCCCTCACCTCCCTAGCTTTTGCACTGGAATTGGTGAAAACAGGTGAAGTGCACCCTCAGTAGTTTTTTACATGAGATGCCTTTGTGTAGATGATATTGTGTGGATTAACACAGTTCTATCTGTAAACACTGTGTAGGAATTCACTCCCTAACAAATGGGTTGACTCTTGTATTTAGATTACACAGATAAGATCCTCTGTTGAGGAAGCTTTATATGTTTAGATGGTAAAGATATCACTAGTTATTGTCTGTGATGTAAGAGATTCATTGTTGTTATATAAGTCATGCAAAAGTTGTGACATAATAAGTACTATTTTAGTAATATTATATTTATGCTGGGATGCTGTATAATCTGATGTTGTGAAAACCCTGTTTCTATTATGATTTGTCCTATAGCACAACATAGAAGTCATGAAATTAGAAGAATTATGGAGCCATTTTCTAAAAGCCAATGCTGGTACATGAATGTGGGTTGTAATACCATGGTTACACTTCTATGGTAAACCCTATCACCATCGGGAACATCTATGACAAGTTAGCAATTTACACAGCTGCTCCCCATAGCTAGCTTCTAGTTGGAGGTTACATACTGTACTTATCTCTGGGCAATGTTGACTTGGTACTAACACAAACCAGGGAGTTTCCATTACAACTCCCTGCTCAAACACACCTGCTGCACAGAGACTTTGCTAGCGGGGAGTTACATTATAACACCTTAGGATCCATGACTGTCACTGGTTCTTTATGAATACATAGCTTCTACACACAGCTAGTTGCTAGTGTAGAGTTACATTATAACACCTTAGGATCCACGACTGGCACTGGTTCTTTATGTATCCATAGCTTCTACACACAGCTAGTTGCTAGTGGAGAGTTACCTATCATCACTGAGTACTGGTACTGTACTACAGTAGCACAAGATGTTCTCAGGTGATTCTGACAACTTTCCCTGTTAGAGATAGGACTCCGGAGTCTTTTCTTCAGCAGATAGGTCATATTGTACCTCCCTCCCCCACAGGAAGTCTGTGTCTTTGCCAAGAATCTGTTTGACCTTTAACATTCCTAAACCTTTGTTTATATGCCAAATGCTGTCAATATGTATTTCCACCAGTTACTTTTGTTACATTATTTTGTACACATAATGAGACCAGACTTGTCCACAGGCCTGCCATTTTTCCTATTGATGATTGATTCATGTTAGATCATGAAAAATCAGACAAGTTATTGATGTTGTATGAGTATAATATATCCATAGTAGTGGGAGCTGTAACAGTATAGTGACTTCATGCTGGTTATTGCATCATGTTTCATCTATGTGTATCCTGTGAATGTGATAGTACATTTGGAGATCCGGGAGTTACTATCCAAATAACAACTCTCTGTCTGGTGAGATGTAATGCAACATTTCCAGCATTAACATGAAGAATATATTTGATAAATACCTCAATTCTCCAAATAGTGTCAAGCTGATTTTTTTTTATAGAAAAAATCAGTAGATTTTGTCCTTATGTTGACAAGGTTATTGCAGATGATATGATTTGTTGGTGTAGGGTGCCACAGGTGACAATATCAAGTGCTACCATTGACCATTGGTATAACTCCAACCAACCCCCCCCCCCCTTCCACCCCAAACATGTGTTGAGTTCCCTGAGTAAATTGTGGCAAAACATTGCAGTTGCTGAACATGAATAACATAATAATACCTGTATATTAGTACTGTATGTACTCCAAGAAAGAATCTCTTTGCATGATGACAACACAGAGATAAGAACTCTAGAAGACATGTTTCTTCTAAAATGTGTACAAGTGATTTATTGTAAATGTTTGCTATATATTTTTTTTTCTTTTCTTGTCTCCCCTCTTCCAGCATTGGGGACTGTAGAGACAGAAACTGTTCTGGTAATGGAATATGTAACACAGAGGCCTACCAATGCCAATGTTTTGAAGGTTGGACAGGCGAAGGCTGTAACATTCCAAACTGTCCAAATGACTGTGGAACCTCTGGTAATTGTGTAGCTGGCCAGTGTATCTGTAATCAAGGATTCTATGGTAAGCTCATCAATATTTACACAAACAATATATTGGAAACCTACCGGAAAAAGGTTTACATATGGAGCTCAGTGAGGGGGAATTAATAGGAAACCACTTGAATTGACTTTGTTCCACAAAAGGTGAAGGTCCTTTCATGTTTCAGAGAAGACCGGTAAACAGCATAATAAGTCTTTACACAGGTTGCAATTAGTCATTGTGTGGTTTCTGAGGTTAATGTAGAGTGGTATGTACTAAAAAGATTGCTTCTCGGCCTTTTGGCTAAGATCATGTGTAGTATCTGTTCCCTTTCGAGGGGAATGGTGATGCACACCTTATGATGATCACACAGTCACAGTCCCGATGCAAATCCTTTATTTCAAACCAAAAAATTGTCATGTCTACAACTTTGTATTATTGAACTCATTCAGTGTATGAAAGCAAGGGGACAATAATATTCTTTATCTTTTTTTTTGTATGTAAATTAAGTTTGTAATATTGCGTCTATCAGTGTTTATCATTTGTTAGTGTAATGAAAGTCAGTAATTATGTTGATCCCTTCCTTGTGTGGATTACAATATTTGTATCATACGTTCTTAATGCTGAATTTTTTATCTGCATGGGCAAGTATTATGTAATGTTAGTTCTGTTTGATTCCTGCTCATGTGTAATGTTAGTTAATGTTTGTATTGTTTTATACTTTTTTTTTGGGTAAGCAAGACATTTGATCCCATTTCTGTATTTAATGTAAGTTTGTAACATTTGATCCCTTTTCAGTATTTAATGGAGGTCTGTAATTATTTGATCTCTTATCGTTATCTACAGTAAGTTTCTTTTTACGTTTGATTTCTTCTTGTCACATAAATAATGTAAGTTTTGAAATGTTTTAATTACAGGCAGAGACTGCGGTACCGAAGTGACAGAGGGATTATGGGATGTTCGGGAGGAGAGTACTGTGTTCAGTAGAGCCTCTGCTGCTAGTGTTATGATTGCTGATGAACTCTGGCTGATAGGAGGATATGACTTTATTAAAGAAT
>KN888443.1:22059-37779 GCA_000934455.1 Apostichopus parvimensis | reverse complement strand
AGGGTTCTTAAGATCATTAACATTATTGGAGACACATATTAACAATCACTAGTCTCACCATTTTGGTTCGTTCTTGCATCCACTCAGGGTCAGTTTCAGCCTCACTGTCCTCATCCATTTCTTGGGGTCTGATTGGTTGAAGTGTGTGTGTGTGGTAGTAGACCCTATCCACATGTCAGAGAGAGAGAGAGCATGGTGTCAATGTAGAGGCTAGTATAGAGTAATGTGTTAGGCAACACTGAGATACTTCATTATTTCAGACAAACAATAAGAAATTGATTAACAAAGTTCATCATTAAACGTTCTACCAATTGGGGTACAACCAAGAATGTCCCAAAAGATGAAATTCAGATTTCCAAATGATTGTTACCTGTTGTGTCCTGAGACGATGGGTCTTGGAGTGAGGTAATCTTTGTGCTCTCCCTCCTGGAACTCAGACAGATCATGACTGGATCTTTGTGGTCTATAAGAAGATGCAGAATCATGGGTGAGGATGGAGTTACTTCTAGATGTACTCAAATCAACTACACAAATGTCATAAAACTTTGAGGTTTGAAATCACATTTATGGAACCTTTTTTTATGGAAGCTTTATGTAACCTTTCTAAGCACCACTGCAGTAACATCACCTATACTATAGGGCAAATATTGGACACACTAAACTATTAACAGGACCTGAAGACCATTTAAACATCAACATAAAGTTTCAACTTCTGAACACACATTCTTCTTAATTTGATACTCACCTACCCACAACCCTATCCTATACTCACCTAGCCACAATCCTATCCTATACTCACCTAGCAATAACCCTATCCCTATAATCACCTACCCACAACCCTAACCCTAAAGTCATCTTACTCACAACCCTATCCCTATACTCACCTAGCCACAATCCTATCCTATACTCACCTAGCAATAATCCTATCCTATACTCACCTAGCAATAACCCTCTCCGATACTCACCTAGCCATTACCCTATCCCTATAATCACCTACCCACAACCCTAACCCTAAAGTCATCTTACTCACAACCCTATCCCTATACTCACCTACCCACAACCCTATACTCACCTACCCACAACCATAACCCACAAACCTATCCCTATATACTCACCTAGCCACAATTATCTGTGTTACAGGAGTTCTGCGGCAAGGTCCATTCCTTCTAAAGGCATATCCTGTGTATGAGGTCAGATTGTGTGGATTGCCAGCGTAAGATCCATCGTAATGTTCATTGATTGTGACATCAATACGAGCACCTTTGATATGAGGCTGTGAATGAGAGACTGTAAAATCAACTGTTCACCTATATGAATAAACATAAAAGCTCAATTGCTGTCGTAATGCATAAACATTAAGCCAGGAGGAACAGAGATGTACATAATCTACACACCACAATAATAATGAATAAACATTAAGCCATGAGGAAAAGAGATACAAGTCATCTACACACCACAATGATGAATAAACATTAAGCAATAAGGTAAAGAGATATACAAGTCATCTGGACACCACACTGATGTTTTTCTGTCAAACGCAATATTAGCGTTCTCAAACTTTGAAATCATGTTTGGAAAACTGTTTATCGTTTTTTATGTTAACTTCTAAGGGCTACCAGACAATTCATTGAAGGGGTTAACTTACCACTAAGGTGAAATTAAACCTGGAATGAGAGAGAGTGAGATGCTTTAAGAGGCCATAAAGTTCCATACAGTTGACTGAACACCACGGACATCTAAGGTTGTCTCTGGCCTCTGTCTGTTGGCGTAAGTTATTATTATATAGAAACTGGTAGTAGACTCGCTTGGGCACCTCTGGGTTATCTTTGGTGGGTGTTGTCCTGTGGCTAGGGCCACCCCTCCACGAGGGCTGCTGGGGTGTGGTGTTGTTGTTATCTGTTAACATCAAATACCTTTTTTGTTTTACCAAATGTTTGCAGAAGCATTTCCTACAATTGCTACTTTGCATTAAACAAGTTGATAGCAAATTTGAAGCAAAACATACAAAAACTTTCATTTCCTATCAATCTAGTGGTGATTCAACATCTGATTCAGCATATAATAATACACCCATACCAGTGATATATTAAAATGCAATGACCTAATTCCCCCCCATCCCCTGCCCTCCTCCAGCAGTACTACAATCCACCACTGATCACCAGTAAACAACATCCAATTATTAATGCTACTGCTTGTCATTGTCCAGTTAAGTAACTGAAACTGTTTTGATATTCTTGACCAGTCTTAGCTTGCAGTAAATCATTTAGCAGGTAACATTATGAATTATGTTCAGGAATTCTAAGCAATCATTTAGCAGGTAACATTAATGGATTACGTTGAGGAATTAAGACAGATAACTGTCCATTAGTTAATCAACTGACATTGTCTTCATTGGACATATTTTTGGTTTGCACTATAGCATCATGCAATTGTATATAATATATTATCCATTACAGTATAAGCTGTCAAGTCCCTTATTGCTTCCCTGGAGACCTAAATGTATCCCTGCATATACTCTCCAGGTTCACACTCTCCATTATAAAATCAAGTTAAGAAATTGTATTTTAACTGAATGATCGCCAATCTGTAATTTATAGGCTTCGTAGCCTTACTTTCTTGGCTGCACATTTTGAATGCCTCATTAGCCACTGTCTAGCCATTATTTGAAGGTTAATGGTACATGTTACTACCTGCTACTTGGCCGTTCCTGAGAGAGGAGCGTGCTGGTGATACATGCTGTCTGCCTGGAGAGGAGGAGGAGGTGTGTGCATGTCCAGGGGGGGATGTATGAGAATTAACAGAGATGTCATCGTGAGGTGCTGGCTCCTCTGGTTCTCCTTCTTCCATCCTTCCATTTTCAATGACCTCCTCTCTGCTCCAGGAGAGGTTAAATTTCAGCATTGGATTAGAGCATGAGCTATTCAGTGATGACTTCACCTACAGATCAAACGTAGTAAGAGAAAGAGGAAGGTAACGAGAACGTAGATAAAAGAGGATAACATATTAAAAGAGAAGAGAAGAGAAGAGAAGAGAAGAGATGGAGATAATCATAATAACATCAGATTGAACTCACCCTTACCTTATCAATTCACAGGCTCCTTATATGCAACTCTTATTAGACAAATTTCATGCCCTCTTCTTATACAGTACCATGTTGTGTGTACAACTGTCATCTTTAACCCTTACATAAATCATTAAAATGAGCCTTACCGGTGAGCTAGAGATGGTTAAATGAGCCTTACCGGTGAGCTAGAGAATGGTTAAATGAGCCTTACCGGTGAGCTAGAGATGGTTAAATGAGCCTTACAGGTGAGCTAGAGATGGTGATATGAGCCTTACCGGTGAGCTAGAGATGGTTATATGAGCCTTACCGGTGAGCTAGAGATGGTTAAATGAGCCTTACCGGTGAGCTAGAGATGGTTAAACGAGCCTAACCGGTGAGCTAGAGATGGTTAAACGAGCCTAACCGGTGAGCTAGAGATGGTTAAACGAGCCTTACCGGTGAGCTAGAGATGGTTAAAGGAGCCTTACCGGTGAGCTAGAGATGGTTAAACGAGCCTTACCGGTGAGCTAGAGATGGTTAAATGAGCCTTACCGGTGAGCTAGAGATGGTTAAATGAGCCTTACCGGTGAGCTAGAGATGGTTAAATGAGCCTTACCGGTGAGCTAGAGATGGTTAAATGAGCCTTACCGGTGAGCTAGAGATGGTTAAACGAGCCTTACCGGTGAGCTAGAGATGGTTAAATGAGCCTTACCGGTGAGCTAGAGATGGTTAAATGAGCCTTACCGGTGAGCTAGAGATGGTCTCCCACGACGCCCTCTTGAAATGTGGCAACTTGGGTTTCATTTCCTGTAAGGTGACCTCATAGTCCCCATCTGTTAGTTGACATCTATTCTGTTTATCGATGAGCACTAATTCAGTGAAATAGGTGGAATATTCTCTAATGGAATGTTCTCTCTCAGAGGGAGTCGGAGACCCCTTTTCTGGAGTTGTATTTGATAACCGTCTTCTCTTTGGTGATGGAGAGACAGCTGAGAAAGATAAAACAAGGTGGTAAGTCCCTCTTTTATTACTACGATGTGGCAGATATCTGGGCAAGGGGATGGTTGATATAGGGGCAGATATCTTGGCAAGGGGATGGTTGATATAGGGGCAGATATCTGGGCAAGGGGATGGTTGATATAGGGGCAGATATCTGGGCAAGGGGATGGTTGATATAGGGGCAGATATCTCGGCAAGGGGATGGTTGATATAGGGGCAGATATCTGGGCAAGGGGATGGTTGATATAGGGGCAGATATCTGGGCAAGGGCATGGTTGATATAGGGGGAGGAGAGTGGGAACCAATGCATGCAAATTTTTCTCGAAGATACAAGAATACTAATGGATTCACAATGATAAGTGGGCTATTACGAGGGAATGGGAGGGGTCAGGAGAGATGCAGGGGGTCACAGTCATGAATGGGGGGGTAGGGGTAATGACTCAAATGCATCACATTAAGCTGAATATACATTTATTCAATGTTTCAAACATTGTTCCTTAATCTGCTAGCACTTAGTAATCATGTTGGTCATAATGTTTAACCCATTTCTCCGCCTGTGAGGGTTAATTTTACAGATGTGATCTTTGAGGACGAGCATACTGGAATAAACCCACTAGGTCTGCTAACCTTTATACAATGTAATATATAGACCTTACAACAGGTACACAGGTATCCATATAAATACCTAGCAGTGTTATAACCCTTATATAACCCTCTAATATTCATGGAGAGCTTTTGCAATATTTTAATCCAGTTACGATTATTCTTTCAAGTGGGTCATTCTGTGTCAATCACGGATGGCTGTTGCTGAACCCTCTCCAAAAATTACCACCCTCGTTGCATGAATAAAGCACCATGAAATAAGCATGTTCTGAAATTTCAGTTGCATTGCTTCAAAATTGGCGAAATTATCACACTGAAATTCCGTAATATGTCACCACCATGGCATTTTCTTGATTTTTGAGGTCTGATTTCTCAGCAATTAAACGCTCTAACTTTCTGTCACAGCAATGCAACTGACATTTTAAAATATGCTTATTTCATGGTGTTCCAAGCATACCATAAAGTTGGTAATTTTTAAAAGAGGTCTAAGTATATACTCCAACATTTGGTGATCTGATATGGAAGAACCCAAGTTTAAAATGTTCTGCCATTCTGTTTTAAGGGGGAGCACATTCTTCTTCAGGGTATTATTATGTGGAACTAGCTTAGAAACAAGTGCAATCATTTTTAGCAGTTTTTGTACACAGAAACCATAGTATTTTACAAGGTACTACATTAAGAGCCTGCAAACTTTTACCACTAAAATATACCCTGGATCTTACAGGGAAAGCCTAACAGTAGGGTTATATTGGTTGAGTAGTAAAGGAAGTCATGGCAGAAAACAACTTACTTGTAGATTTGATTTCACCATTGCACACTGGGGAACCGTTGGTAACGTTACTGTTGGACTTGACAGGACATTGCACCCTGAATAGGAGCAGGAATGTCTTAATTCGATGACCGTTATTTAATCCTAGCGAGGCACTTGAAAATGTGACTGATTGGCAGGGATTAACTGTATCTAGCTCTGGGTCATGATGGTTCAACACTGGTACTTCCACATTGGCTAAGTGTATACTATTGGTAGGAGAACAAATGTTCTGCACAAGAGAAAAAAAGACAAACATTTTTAGTATTTTCTGAGGTGAAGTGATGGAAGGTAGGGTGTTATCCTGAAGTGAATGAAGGGACGGTGTTTTCCTGAAGAGATGGAAGGTAAGGTGTTATCATGAAGTGATGTAAGGTAAGGTTTTATCCTGAAGTGATGTAAGGTAAGGTGTTATCCTGAAGTGATGTAAGGTGTTATCCTGAGGTGATGGAAGGAAAGGTGTTATCCTAAAGAGATGGAAGGTAAGGTGTTATCCTGAAGTGATCAAAGGTAAGGTGTTATCCTGTAGTGATGTAAGGTAAGGCATTATCCTGAAGGGAAATTAGGTAAGGTGTTACCCTGAAGTGATGTAAGGTAAGGTGTTATCCTGGAGTGATTTATGGTAAGGTGTTATCCTGAAATGATGGAAGGTAAAGTGTTATCCTGAAGTGATGTAAGGTAAGGTGTTATCCTGAAGTGATTTAAGGTAAGGTGTTACCCTGAAGTGATGTAAGGTAAGGTGTTATCCTGAAGTGATGTAAGGTTAGGTGTTATCCTGAAGAGATGGAAGGTAAGGTGTTATCCTGAAGTGAATGAAGGTAAGGTGTTATCATGAAGTGATGTAAGGTAAGGTGTTATCCTGGAGTGATGGAAGGTAAGGTGTTTTCCTGAAGTGAATGAAGGTAAGGTGTTATCCTGTAGTGATGTAAGGTAAGGTTTTATCCTGAAGTGATTTATGGTAAGGTGTTACCCTGAGGTGATGGAAGGTAAGGTGTTATCCTGAAGTGATTTAAGGTAAGGTGTTACCCTGAAGTGATGGAAGGTAAAGGTTTTATCCTGAAGTGATGTACGGTAAGGTGTTATCCTGAGGCTTTCTGTACATTACTAAATTACAAGTTACTTCACATCATTAAAGTATTTCTGCAGCAGCTAAAAGCAAATATGTTCATGAATTTCCATTATTATTCCAGGAAATTATGTAAATTAAGGAACTCACTTTTCTTCTTCTATGGCAAATTTTAAGCAGGACGATTTCAACTTTTGAAGGTGGACTTTCTGTTAGTAATTCAGAACCTGAAAAAGTTGAAAAAGAATTGAAAGTCAGGAAGCACTTGCAAAGACACTGAGTATACTTGAAACGAGCAGAACTTGCAACTATAATAGGTATAAAAATCATTATTGGACTGACACGAGGAATCAATACTCTGGATGAATGATAGTTTACTCGTTGGTTGTGAAACATGTGACCAATTCTTTCGCATTCCATCCTGTTCACCACACCCTTGTCCTTGTCCAGCTGTATCTTCAAGCATGAAAGCAATGTTCACAAAAAAGCAAACCTAACTAACATCTTCACATTAAATCAAATAGATGCTTATTAAGATGAATAACAACTCCAAAAATCTTCTTCTCTTCAAAGTGACATGATGGTTTTAAAAGCCATGTAATAAAAATGTGCCATTTTGTTAGTGTGATTTCATACTGTCAATAAGAGTTGAAACAGTTCACTTTACTCGTTTCTATTGCTATATATATCCACTGAAAACAAAAAGTGTTTGTTGTTAAATGAAAACCTCCAATATTTATTATATACATGTATCATATCAAAAATTTCAAGAATCAACACTAGCAAACTAATATTTAGAGGAAAACACACAACTTAGTTCATAAACAAGTAAATTTACAAGCATAAGTGGTTTAATCACGTCAAACTCATGCAGTCGAGGAATTACTAACGAAAAAATGTGACTGCTTAGTGTTCAGATTTTTTCTCCAAAATTGAGGAAAAACGGCGACTCAACGCAAAATGCTGCTTTAAAGCACATATAATGGATACCATAGGATATTAAATCACAATTAATGGATACCATAGGATATTAAATCACAATTAATGGATATCATAGGATATTAAATCACAATTAATGGATACCATAGGATATTAAATCACAATTAATGGATACCTTAGGATATTAAATCACAATTAATGGATACCATAGGATATTAAATCACACATAATGGATACCATAGGATATTAAATCACAATTAATGGATACCATAGGATATTAAAGCACACATAATGGATACCATAGGATATTAAATCACAAGTAATGGATACCATAGGATATTAAATCACAATTAATGGATACCATAGGATATTAAAGCACACATAATGGATACCATAGGATATTAAATCACAAGTAATGGATACCATAGGATATTATATCACAATTAATGGATACCATAGGATATTAAATCACAAGTAATGGATACCATAGGATATTAAATCACACATAATGGATACCATAGGATATTTTGAAGTAACAAAAAGAAAAATGCAAATTGAAATCTCCACGGAAGGAAGACAAAAACTGCCAAGGTTTTTTAGCAAGAACAGTAGGTCAAATCAATCTGCATATATAATTATTATATTTAGAGAAAAGGAAATATTATTTGGAGAAACTGATGGATTATTGGTACTTTCGAGAAAGTATTTACCCTGAACTGATTTTGAACGATACTGGAAAGCAAAGCAAAAACATGCAAATTACCTTTGGATAGCCTTAGTTCCTGGAAAGTGATTTGTAGATTGTTCCCATGAAGCCTGGTAAAAGATCAAAATGTAAATAATAAAATTTTTAAATTTACAAATGTACCAGGTTATTCAAGTTGCTATATAGTCTTTATTGCTAAAAGATACAATACTTAGACTAACCAAGAGTCATTTTTTTATTATCTGAAATCAAGTATATATTTAAAAAATATCTGTAGAGATGTAATCAGTTTGTGACAGCTTAGCTTCTATTTGAAATTCTCCTTTCCCTCCACTAGTTTTAGACTTAAAAAAAAAGAAAAAAAAGAGTGATCTACAGGCTCTGCTGGTGTTAAACATTGCAGTGGATCAGACGTCTTAATAACTTGTAAGGCAAACTGAATAAAGCATTGTGAATTGACTAAAATCAAAACATGTTTACATTGATCCAAACACTGTTGTAAATATGCTCTCTATACCTAAATTCAACAGTTGAATTTGTTGCATGTAATGCAGAGATATGAGGATGGGAGGGGAGGGGAATACCTGCATGAAGTACTACTGCCTTGTTTCTTCGTTTGTATGGTTTCAAGAAAATTATCTGGCTTGAACGTCTTCCTGCGAATAAAGAGGTCAAGTAAAGCAAATCATTCAACAGAATCTTTCAAATTGAACATACAACGGCATGTTACCATGGCAATGTGGTAGGTACTGAACCTTAAAGTATCCGATACTAACACAGTGAATAGGCCTGCTTTAAGTACTTAGCTATTGTTGTTGACGAGTAACGCATCCATTATATACTTCCCGTGAACGATTGCGCAATCAAGTGACAGCATAATGGCATGGGTGAGACATTCGTATACTTATCTACGTGTTGGCATACATTGTTCATCTGATGTAAATCAAATCTTTTATGTCAAAATAAGAGCTTTTTCTGTTGTTGTTGTTGCACTGAAATGATAATGCCTGAAGTAAGAGGGACTGAATTGCTGATGTCCTTGGTGGCACTCAGAGCATGTTGAGCTGTATAATAACTATACACATGCAACTCCCAAGAGTATTTCCTTAATTGTTAAGCTATTTCAGGCATTATTGTAAAAGTTCTTTTTATCCTTACATATTGTTGCTCTAGGCAGAAGCTACTAGAAATAGACTTACTTTTTAACAAACAAAAGAAAATTTTATTTACTTATTTCTTAAAGAAAAGAAGACATTCTCATATACCAATGAGGTCTTTCAATACTTTAATGCAGTTACACTATTCTTTCAAGGATACATTTTCTTGATTTCTTGTTCCATATATGTGAGAAGGATTCGATATCAAATTCACAACATATGTGTAGGCTTACTAAGATTCACTAAACCTCAACTGACTTGCTCTTATTGTGACGTGCATAACATTCCTGTGTGTGCCATGGCCGGCACTCAGCCAGCTATTGTGGCCAGATACCTACTTAAACTGACTGACTACTGACCTACTGACTTAACTTAGCAATGCAAACAATCTTTAGAATGCAAGTGTAACTAACACAGCCCTATCCTATAAGTAACTTACACCTAACAACACACATACTTGCTAAGAAATCATATTCCTAATACCTTAATAAACAGGTCTACTTGCTACTCACCTCCTTTCATTAGTTCTAGTGCATCTTCTATTGAGGTAGGACAAACTTCTGTGAAGGAAAATTGGCTGCAACAAGAAATGGAAACATGGCAACCCATTAATGTGCATGGTAAACAATGAAAAAAAGCAACATTTAACAATGTACTAGTGTACAGGCCTACCTCACAGAGAATAAAAAAAAGAGAAAGCCGACTAGACAAAATTTACCGTAACACTGTACACTTCATTTTCAAGTTTTGACCTAAAATGACCTTTGATCTCCACAGCTTACTCAGAGCAGTTCGTGTACACAGGAACCCTACTATTTATGAGGGAAATAATTCTGAGTCTTCAAAACTACCACACAACTTTTGAACACTAAATTATTCCCTGATCATGACTTTTTGTACTCATGAAGGTTGATCCCGATGTCTTGAATGAATTTCATCCAAGGTTTGAAGTTATCAAATTTACGTTTTCAGGCTTAGACCTCTGGTATATAGTTTATGTAAGCTTTGTCTTTGAAATTGTGTTTACAAAGTTTTCAGAATCTGACTTCTCTTGACCTCAAATGACTTTTGAAGAAACAACAGGGACTGACTGAGGTATGATGTAACTTAAACGACCATGAACATTTAGCGTTAGAGAGTTTACAAACCAATGTTTTCGGGTTTGAATGTACTGCAGATGTTTCTTCCCTGCATCTCATGCATCTCAACATCCACTGTACTCATTTTGGGGTACAGAAATCAACTACGAAGATGTTGCATTACTAGTGAATTTCCAGATCCCTCTAATGACCTCAAATGACATTCAAATAGCGTGAAGTACCTCATTTCACAAATGCCCAGACCATAATCTCTAACCATATTTCATCTCATGCAGGGGATTTATGAATCAGAGTTGACAAAAGTTCAAACCTAAATGTCCATTTTGGCCTTTGAGTAAAATAGTATTTACATTAATGTATGTGTAAGATTTCTCCTTTTGTTTTGTTTTTACCTTTTGTTTCGATTTATTTATTTCTGCCATTAAATCACAAATGAAGTACATTTCTTAATACATAGTTATAGCAATGAGGCAGCGGGACCAGAAATAAGATAACCTTAACATTATGCACCGCAGAGTACAAACAGTTCCCATGTGAAAATCTATTACCACTTGGAACGCACCTTAAAAGTTGTATCTTATGTGTTTCAATAGTGGCAATAATATTGAGGCCATATCAACAGTAACATACTGAGAGACTGTATGATCCAAGCAGAGGATAATAGCATAGTTGCATATACGTGGATATATCCATTGAAATTGCACTGCTCTGATCAAAATATCAAGTACAACTTACTGTTATTTTATTTCTGGCGGCCAAAAATCTGTATATTTGTGTTGGCTCTGAAATATTAAGAAAGAGAAATGTCAGTTAACCATTGCTGTGATATCTTTAGAGGAAAAAGACCATCTCTTTGGGCATCTTTGCTGCAATGACGTGTTAATTCCATTTAAATGAGTCATCTTAACTGATCAGTTAGTTCACTCCTATATCCTTTTAGGAACAGTGGCTAATACATGTAAATGTACAAAGCTCCACATATCCTTTTAGGAACAGTGGCTAATACATGTAAATGTACAAAGCTCCAGATATCCTTTTTAAGAACAATGGCTAATACATGTTAAACTACAAAGCTCTCCTGTCCTGTTATTTCTTCAGAGACTTATGTAATCTAACATCCAACATTTCATAGATTACGTAGAGTAGTGCATTATTGTATACAGATACATACTGATTCACATACAGATTCAAGAATTACATTGCTCTGTGCAGTGCTTGAGATTATGTTGACTGCTCTGAGGGGTTGGAAGTTTAACCATTGGAGTGGTCGGGGATGAGCGGCATTTGATGCAGTCAGGTGCTGGTGGATACATGTATCCTCAATTATTTTCCACTGCGCATACTACATGGACATGGTGCACAGTAGTGTCTGTACAACCATGATCATTGAAGTACTGTGGAATATCTGCAAGTTAACTACCTTAATATTTTAGGAAATGCTTAATTTGTATTCAGTCAGTCAACTGAACCTCAATCCTTGTGTGGAGGCACAGTCTTAGTCACAAAACTATGCTCTATCACCACTACGACTGCTCCTTGCACACCAGGATGTAGGCTTGGTAAACTTTGTGAAAACATAATAATGCACGATCACTCTCAAAATAAAAGCAAGGACGACTTGGTTCAATGTGACTGCACCTCATCATTTTCAGATGTTTTCCAGTAGTTGCTAAGTATTCTTTAACTACTTAGTTTGAACCAAGATTAGCTATTTTATGTACGGACAAGACATAAAATTGCTAACATAGGTTTTCTACAATATTTTTTTATTCCTCTTGTCAGACTATTATGAAATTTCAGGAATTGTTATTATCATCATGATTATTATTTGTGCTAATGCAAGAATATGCAGCCTATGCCCAGATCACAGTTCTCTGAGATTTTGACTGAAACAGCAGTCAATACTTGGCCCCACTAGACATTTGAAGCCTGTGACAGTCATACTGACACCCCTTCTGTTGCATGGACTTGTTTGCATGTATTGTAACTAGCCTTATTTTGGCTAACAATAACAAGTAACATACTTGTTAAGCCTAGCCAATCAATGATGGGACCAATAATGTTGCATGAAAAACTCTGTGCATTGTCCTTATTACATGTTTGATCTTTTAACACTGAACTTTTCACAATGGACCTTAAAAGTCTTTAGCAGTTTAGGCCTAGCCTAAGTTAGGACAAGCTCAATGTTTGTTAGGATAATAACACAGGCAGGTCCTAAGTTTAAGGCAGGTTTAAGGGTGTACAGGCCTTCTGGCTACAGGAATTTGGATTCCTTTTGTACATCCTGATCCGCTATGTGTTTTCATACTTTGTTGTGTGTATACTGTTCTTGTGATTGGATGAAATATAGGCCTATAAATAATGAAATAAGTAACACTGCACAGTACACTAACATTTTTGTGTGCTATCAACAAACTCACACACTTTCTAGTAAGAAAGTTTGTGCCTTTGTTTAGACTACTGTTCAGTTTTAATTGGGCACTGTCTCTAAAGCTCTGCGTTCCTTGACGGCAGAAGTTACCAAAGGCGTTCAATTCAGGACATGACTGGGGCCTAATTTACGTAGGCTTGTAGAACTAGGCCTAATGTTAGGCCTATCGTTACTCACTATCTATCCTAACATTAACAATACAGTACAGCTTATGTTACATAGTCTCACGCCGTTCGTTATTACTAAGGTAGTAAGGATATAGAGGCTATGTTACAGTTCTCCTTTGTTCGAAAATCACACTTACTCTCAAAAGCTTGGAGGAAAAGTTCATGATCGGCTTGAAGCTGTTCGAACTTGGGTTTCTTTGGACTACTTCTGGCAGGGTCTTGCTTTGGGGGAGCCATATCAGTTCGGACATCGAATGCGTCTTGTCTTTACAGATTAATGCGGCCAATTTACTTTCATTGACTCCTGACAATCACACTTGCCGCGGGAAGTGCTAGTGAAGCATTATGGGAGGCGGAGTCACATAATCTGGCGGCGCATGGCCTGCCCGTAATCCAAAGATAATGTTACGGGAAGGCAGATATGCCTTTCAACTCGACCAGTTCCCTCTACTCAGTGGGGTAAATATCTACCCAGATCGGGCTCAGGAACAAATGTGTCACCAGACCTTTACCCCATATCTCGACCATAGTCCCTCTAATTCCTCTTCATTTTTTTTTCTTTTTTGTCAGTTACGGATATATATGATAATTCTTTAAATTGTATAATGTTATCTTATGTAACGTAAGTACAGTTACATGGTTTATTTATGTGTGCAACCTTTGTTTTATTGCATGCATTGTTCATTTTTTTGTTTATTGTCTTTGTACGGGGGGTCTGCCTCGTAATTAGAGCCTCGGCTTTCTCAGACCTCCTCCACTTGTCACATACATTTTCTTCTATTATTTTGTTATATATTTTGAATGTGGAAACAAATAAATGAAATGAAATGAAATAATTGACACCGGGCCCGGAACTGTATTGCCCTTGACCACCTCTCGTCAGCCTTGTCAAGCTGCCGTAAAAAAGTCATGAACTAATTAGATAAAGCATGCAAAAAGTGGGACAAAAATTGCCAATGTGTTGGAGTTGATTCGGCACCATACAACTGAGCCAGCTTCAAAACTACAAAGAGCAAGTTGAAGATAAAAAGATACGATGCTTTGTTTATGACAAGTGGGAACATGGGAAATTACAGCTGCATTACAGTGCGTCAACAAACTAGCCAATATCGTGAGCTTAAAGAGTGTCTGTATGAAACTGTTTCTTCCAATTTATTGAAAATACTTGCGCTCTTGTGGTTATCTTCTGTAAATCATTGCAAAACTTCAATTCATCTGTTGTCAGATGGGCCACTTTCTTTCTTGAACACTACCATTGTAAGCTGTATTCTAATAAGTTAGCTATATATGTACGTGTTCAGAGTGGCACATAGCCCCTATCCCTTTAATCTGATCTTTTCTAGACAATGAAGACAGCTTATCTTGCTTTGTTGCATGCGTGATATACTATTATCATTATTATTCACGTTATAAATATATGACGTGTGAAATTCACATATCGCCACGTTTATGAAACTCCGTGTAGTTGTAGGACGAAGTAATAACTACCAGGAGCAAACGAATTAAACAGCAAATTTCTATCACCCGACCAAGAACTATGACTAGTTTTGTCCATACCACTATGGTGAAGATTACATTATGCGGCATGCTGCATCATGTGTATTATGGGTTGCAACAGCGGCCGACATTCATAAAGCTGAGGAAGATCCTAGGGTGACGTATGAGGTACTGATGGAATCTCCAAGATGCATGGCGACCTGCAAATCAGGTTATCGCGGCTACATGGACTTTATAGGAAGATATCAAGATACGAACGAGATATTCTTAAACAGGTAAGGAGCTGGTAGGCTTAAAGGTTGACTCCAGGCCTACATAGGCACATTTATGTTGATATGTTGTATATGAGTTACCGAAAAGCTATTTATACATAGTAATAGTGATAGGCCTACACTTTAGTTGAGAAATTACCCTTTAATATATCAGCGACATGTCAATCAATGTGACATGATATACAAGACTGTTATCTGGGCAGGCTGAACTAACACATTTTGCAATGTGCTACAAATACGTAAAGGACGACACTGTATCGTAACTTTTTGGTTGAACTATTACAATTTATTAAACAATTCGGTATAGCGTTATGATGTAGGCCTTTATCTGGGCAAAGAAAGCCGGCGCCTAAAAGAGTATAGTTTCCGACATTGAGCATATTTTAAAGGTCCGTATAATTCGTAACGACTCATTTTGTTATAAATGCTGCGGAGTATCAATTGTAGTTCTGCCTACCGTCGCCATCCTTAAATATTAACGCTTGGAATTTAACCGACTTTTGCTAAACGTTTATACTGTGATTCCCAGTCTATATATACATGCACACTTGACAACGCTTTACGCAAATACCTGCAGGGTATACAGTGCGTACATATACTAAACCTTATTTCTTCTTGTACTTTTGACAGTACGGAATACACGATAGAATTACGAAATCTTACTGATGAGGACAAAATTGAACCCATTGACTTCCCGATGGACATGGATTTCGTCATGGAAGGATTACGGATTGGAATGATAGGACAATGTAATCACGAAAAAAGGAAGATATGGATACCAAAAGAACTAGTCAAAGGGGGACAGAAAGTGTTCTCAGGTAAGTGAAAAGTCAGAACTATGAAAAGGTTCTCATTTAAAAAGTAAAGAAAAAAGAAGACGAACATTTAACAACATGCCTTTACACTCATCAACCTATGAATATATATATAGG